>JAVTVY010043890.1:0-21215 GCA_036873755.1 Hanleya hanleyi
AAAGTTAGAATTTTTTCCCCTACGTCCTTGAAAGTGCTTGAATTTTACTGTAATAGGTAAGTATGGTTGGCAGTCCAGCAAAATGGAATAAAAACTCCACTGACGATCGTTGTTTCTGTCTCCTGTTGTGTTTCCCCTTTCCATCCGTCGCTCCTGTACATATGCTCTGGCCTAAACCGTGTATTATGTTTGATATCTCTATCATAGTTCATTTAAAAGACTCGGGGCCATCCTTAAAATATGTCAGTTGGCGTAACCCGACCTCCCCATCGAAAAGCTACCAACCCAAAAGTTTTTATCAGCCATCTGTCGCCGTAAATGTTTTTTTCTTTTTCTTCAACTTCAAGCAGTCCCTGTGTAGTTATTATCATTAAATTGCGTAGGTCGTGAATTTGTCCGCCAGAGTAAGTTTCAAGAATGAAATACAAAGAAAATATGGTGTACGAAACGAAAGAAAAATCTGCCCTCACGTTGATTTTGTTGAAAAGCGATATGCGTGTTGAAAACTTTTGTGCCTTACTTCCCTATTTTGAAAGTGAACTCTTCCAATTCGATTCGTCGGGAAGCCTTGTGGGATTACAACACCGAGTCAGTGGAAGTTTCCATTACCGCAATAGGGATGGTAGCCCGACAGTATTGCGACACGTGCCTGCAGTCAGTCGACCATATTTCCCGGCTAAATCTGTACCGTGATGCCGACGTTTGGTTAATTATCCATCAAACACGAAGTAAAAAGTGAAATGTCCAGCTTGTCAAGGATTGAAAATACATAAAAACTAAACCTCTAAATTCCTGCAATGATGATCGGGTTGTCTACAACGTCACTCGTGAGATGTCAATGTGACTGACCCAGCGAGGGTGCATATTTTATGTTCGTCCGCTCCATAAAGTTGATTCCTCGTTGATTATAAACTGGATTATCATGTTGTTGGAAACACTGACGTTTGTCATTTTATTACATGGAAACGTAGTTCTGGATTGGTGAGTGAATAAAACACCAGCATCCATGTCTGTTGACATCTCCCCGTAGCACAAATGAAATACTCAACTTCTCCCTTTCTGCAGTCAAAATGTATGAGACATATCATGCACATCATAAGAAATGAAATAATGGCTCCCTCGACATAGGAGTTGTGCACAAACTAACTATTACGCCGAAGCCCTGACAGGGACAAGCAGAGGGAAACATTTATATCTTTGTCCTTCCATATCATCTGTTTATTAAAGAAAATGAGACATCGAAAATATCATTCAAATTGCCGTTAATTTTTTTTCTATTGATCTCGTAGGTGCCTCAAAATGGCCAGTTGACGGGCATTTTCGCCTCCAACCTCCTGCTAATGAGAACCCGGTTAGGGACTTCTGATCATAGTTCTATGATATATGGAGAATTCGCAACCACAAAAACTGAACTTTTGTATTTTATTTCTGTGTCCACGCGTATCGTTAGTCACGATTTAGTTGTACAGAAATTATTCTGAGTAACATATTCACTTTACTTTCAGCGGCACGAACTCCACGACGAAAACGGGAGTGTTCGAATTTATTGTTTCACGAGTATATTGAAAATGCTCGTTTTCGTTTTATTAGGATGGAAAAAATCATGACAGGGGAAAAATCGGCCGTTTTCGAATTAAATTTGGAAGATGAATTATTAGGGTAATCTGTTCTGATATCAAAAATTGAAAACGTCTGGAAAGTGCAAATTTATGAATGACTGACTTTGCCAGATTTTAAAGACTGGATAAAAAGAGCTGACGTGAACAAGGCAGCAACTGAAGTGGAAAATCGAAATAGAAATACATACGGTTTTTAATAAACCAAATTTCTTTTGCAATAAAATAACGTAATTGAGGTGAGTTTTTTTTACAGTATTAGTGAAGAAATTACGGTACTTGTGATCTGATTATTGACACAAAAGTTGAATGTCGGAAGAGACGTTTACGTAAGATAGCCCGGGATTATAGGCCGTTTAATAAATGGAATAAACCTACATTTATTCTACTATATTTTCAAATGAAGCATAGATACATCTGAAACAGATCGATCCAATTTTCAGATTAATTAAAACGTAAATTGTGGATTGATGCGGATCATGTTAGGCCAAAATATACTTGAATAAAACTGGGTAAAGAGGTGAGTGTATAGCCAATAAATGACAGAACAGCTGCAGTCGAGCCATATTTCAAGCCAGAATAACGATCGGAGAGAGGTAAAAGGGAATTCTTTTTCAGGTTTGAAACATTTTTTTAAAATTTTCATGACAGTCCTGATCTCACTTTTACGAAGGCATAATACATTGACGTTGTGTTGGCTGAATATATTTTGAAGCGGGAACCGTGAACAAGCGCAGGTTTGGCCCACGTGCCATGCTATCCAAGGCTTGATCACGTGATGTTATTGCAACTCCGTATGGCGGGAAAATGTTCAACCAACACGTGGCATGTTGAAACTTTTATTCTACTGACCCCACCCAATTCTGTGAAAGTATTTTAATACATCTGTTAATCAAGGAACGAATGGATACAGTGAATTGTTAGAAAGGTCAAGCAATTCATGTCTTTCGTTTAGCCGATATTACCGGGCGGGATGAGCTCGTTCCAGCTGGGAAGATTGTATTGTCTCAGATCAGTTGGCCCTGATATGGGTCTCACATGAGTTGGCCCTGATATGGGACTTTAAATAGTGTCAGGCGCTTGATTAATTTGCTGTTCGTCTTATTGACATAAACAGTTTGAAAAGCCCTTCCACAATATTTCCCTATGAAGAGCAATCAAGAAATTATTAGGTTTGATTCTCAATCTGAAAATGACGTAATCTGGGTTTCTTCATTAGATCGTTTATATATTTTCCCCTTTGACATCATTGGCAAAACCGGGATAGTTGGACATTGTCTTGTCGGCCGTGACAAAAATTCTGCAAGGTTTCAAGCATGTACTGCAGAGAAAATAAAGAAAATATCAGAATGTCTAAGTGACAGAATATGCTCTTGTCACGTATGTACTAATGTACGCGAATTTGTGATTTTAAATTGGCCGGGCGTCCGATGAAGCTAATCTCTTCATTGTCAGCCGATCATTGCGGTCAATTACTCGAACCTAATTTCATGAATTGCATTGCTCTCCAAAGAGAGAAAATAATGATAGGAAATGCAAGAGGCAATGGATAATTCACTAAAAACGATCAAAGATGAAGAAGTCCGCCATTTAGCTTCTCGCGTCAAAAAAAGATAATTCGAACACGTCCGTTTTCCTAAAATTGGCTTGAATTGGGTACTTGAATAATCACTGTAGGACCTTGATAAGTCATTAAATTTAATGCAAGAAAAGGCATGCGAACGCTGTTTTTTGCGTTTTGGTTCATCGTTATCATCATTTGCTGCTGATGTCGCCAGATCAACAGGTTCGGAGTTATTCACTGTGACCGTGCCGACCGTGTCAACTGCTTTTTTGAAGCGTAAATTATGTCCTTCGTCGTTCAGATTTTTTAGTTGATCCATATCGTTGAAACCACTGCTTTGAAAATTATGCCGCCAAATTGATTGAATTTAAAAAAATTCTGACGGATTTCATATTGAATTTGATGCTCAACAGTCATGCCAGTCGAACAGACCGTCAGCAAGGTCGGAAGACCATGGAAGCAAAACTTCGCCTCGGTACTCAACGGGCAGATTTGTATATATCGCCACATGCGAATATACGACCAGCTTTCACATTATTTTGTGCTAATACAATTTTTAAGGTTCTGGGAACAAATTTAATTCGTAAATCAACTTATTGCTAGTAACTTTACCAAAAAAAATGAAAAGGGGAGAAAACTCTGACAAGACCACATTCTTCCAAAGAGGGCGCTTTTCACGGAGGTGACTGAATGAGACGATCAGGAACTTCCAGGAAGATACGAGGGTTGCCAGCGAGAAATTACATATACAAAAGAACAGACAACACTTCGGGTAGTGTTTTAATAAATAAATGAATGAAAACAACGACCAGACATTGACACCATTGGTTTTATTTACCCACCACCCATAGAATCCATTTCTTTATTAATCCTACCACCCACAGAATTGGATTTCATTTTAACACGACCACCCATAGAAAAAAAAAAGGCTTCCCATCCGCCCCCCCCATGCCTTTTTTTCTGGAATAGCCCTAAGTCGTTCTAAAGATATCTTGGTAACAAGAAACCTGTGATGGTTTCGCATAAATTAAAGATGGCCGCCAAAGTTTCTAACCAATCAGGTCCAGATTCAATAGAGTTCTGGGTCACAAGCATACGGATGTGCACTGCAAGTTTGGTGTGCCTAGGGTAAGTCGTTCTGAAGATATCTTGGTAACGAGAAAGGTGTGACGGACAGACGGACGGACGGACAGACGGACAGACGTACATGACGACGACAATACCCTTCGGCCAAATTTTGGCCGAGGGGTAAAAAGGATTCATAGACCCACCAATAACCTATAATTTTTCTCGAAGCTAGAGTCCACCCACCCACATTTTTTTATGAGAAACCCGGAGATCACCCACCCACATTTTTTTAATGAAAATTAAAACCCGAGTCAACCCACCCACATTTTTTAAATGAGAATCCCCAAGGTACCCACCAATAGAAGCAAGAGCAAGAGCACACCAAGAGCTAAATGATGGGATTGCCCTGGCCACTGATAGTAAGTTTAATCGTGGTGAAAGCAGATATCATATTTATAATTTAACATGAAGACCAGGCATTTTTTATTTCTGGATTATCAAAGGTACTGTAGGGTTTTTCCACTACAGAGGATGGGCCTGGCAAAAATGTTTCCCCTGGGCAAGTTTGCAAGATTGAGGTTGGAGAAAAAAAATTATGCATGTCAGTTTTCATTCAAAACACACATATATAAGCATATTTCAAAATTTGCACTACATTGTAGTTCAGACTGGATGAACAGATGCAAACTACATAAAAATATTATTGTTTCCAACTATCAAAGGGATACATCTGTTTTTGTAACAGTTCACAGCCAGTGTTCACCTCGAATTATTTAGGCCTACTAATGATGTTTATTTTAAATATTTGAATATGATCTGTGTACATGAACTGTACAAAAGTTGTCTATTTTGAATCATTGATTAATAAAAAAAGTCTGTTTAACTGGGTCTAGTTTAAAAAAAAGTTGAGAAAACAACCACTCCCCATCAATTCATTTCAATAAAACTGTCCATTAAAAGTATTTTACTTTAAGTAAGTCATTCAGTAGTTAAATATTATAACTATCATCAATTATTGGTTTCATAAATTATAGTTTCAGTGAACGTTCACAAAACTTTGCGATCATGTTCGTCATCTACATGCGAGAAAATCTAATTGATGACTTGGGGCCCAACCGTTCGGAAACCTGTCATCGGTATCACAATAGCTTGCATAAGCAAGCTTCTGAGGGTTCCCGACTTCGACTTCAGCCATCTCCGCGGTTATGTGACGAAGGGAGATAACTCGTGGCGACAGTGTCGCCACTCTCGTTAGTTTCGTTTTCTCCGGTGAGAAGGGCACTTATCGTTACCTGCTTTCAGTGGACAGAGATTGCCGAAAAATCTCCATTCATAGAGAATTCACTGCCACTTGACAAAGATCTTCGTAACGTGGTATTTCATTTGATGAAATATCTTTGACATGGACGTCTGTCCAATGAAAAAGCATGGTATTCAAGATCACCTTTGTGTGGAATCACAGTGCGCCAGTTAACAACAACAACGACCACAAACGTTGGTCGCAAACTCGGGACAAGATTCGAGGATTAAAATAAGTTTATCTAGATACATAAATAATGAATACTATATGCCTCAAAAGGATTTGAGGGCCCACACACAGAAGCATTTTACAAGTAATGAATCCAACCACCCAGAGAAGTGGTTTATTTCAAGATACCCCCACCTAGACCAGCAATATTTTTACGACAACAACCACCCACATATTTTTTTTTTCTTTGCCGTCCGGTGGGGGGGTACATTATGTTTATCTGGAACAGCCCTTATGTACATGTGGGTTATGGTGAATATTAATTATGTAGGTCAAAGTATATAATATGCAAGTCAAAATATGTTATGTAGGTCAAAATCTGGTATGTGGTTCAAAGTTTGCTATGTAGGTGAAGGTGTGTTAAGCAGGTCAAGGTGTGTTAAGTAGGTCAAGGTTATGTTAACTGCTCACCCGTATCCTCTCCTTCAGGGCATCCTTGTTTTCCTGAGTCAATTGTTTGATCTGATCGTTGAGGTGGTCCACCTCAGTCTGGTCATCCACCCCCAGTTGAGATAACAGGTCTGTGCCCAACTCCTCGTTCAAGGACTGAGCACTACTCTTCATCGCCTCCAAACTGGACTGTAAACTTGAAATACTCTTCTCCTGGATTGACAAGACAATATAATAAAGTTAACTTACAGTCAATTCTTATAAGTGGATATAGAACTCGTTACATGAGGTATCGTAGACGTTCTAGTAATCCAAGCACAGCAAGGCAAAAATATTGGGGTGACTAAAGTTGATAGAATGACATCAAAATAGGGGCTTAACTCTGTAGTTTCTCCTACATTTGGATGTGATCAAATCTATTTGATCAACTGATCAAAGTTTGAGGATGATTGAAAGTTCATAGGGTTATTGAAGTATTAGAGAGTTTACCATATGTTCCGCCAGTACAACAGAATTCCATAGTGAGTATATCTGACCGGACTGATAAACAAAGACCTTAATAAAAGGACTGTTTGGCTGGAGTATCTGGAAGCTTTTTTTTTATTGAATCGACATGAGAGCACTAAGGAAACTTTTTCTGAGAATTGAATCCCTTTAGGATGATAATTCATGCGGATTTCTCAGTAACACAAACCTTAGCCTTGGCTTTTTCAATTGATTTCAGTTCTTCTGTCATCAGTCGAAGATCAGCTCTCATTTTATCAAATGTCACTCTGAAAAGAAAACATTACTATATGAGCTACACCTCGAACAGTGTGCTGCAATATATCAAATACAGGCCTGCAAGTGGCTCTCTGACAGTGAAAATATAGGAGAAAATATACGAGGAAATTTGGAAAAATATAGGAGAAATATAGGAATTTTCTGAATAAAATATAGGGAAATATAGGAAATAAAGGAGTGTAAGACAGGTCTGTAATACATCGTATGTTCCAAACTTGGTAGTTTTCTGATGTTTAATCAAATTACTTTCACTGAACGTGGTCATAGTGGTGGTCTTTCAGGTGACTTGTTCTGTTGTTTGATTCAGCATAGAGAGATTGTAATGTTTTCATATTTCCTGAAATGTATTTCCTCATGTCAGTTTGACTCATCACAGAGCACTGATGAAAGTTTTCATGGAAAAAAGTCAAAATATAGGAAATATAGGAGGTTTTGAGTAAAATATAGGAAAATATAGGAATGACTAAAAAATATAGGAAATATAGGAAGCACTTGAAGGCCTGCAAATAGGAAGCAATTTTGTATAGAAATCAACTGAATTTTTGTATGTTTTTTGCATTATTTTTCTGGAAATGTATTATGGTAGGTCAAAATTACAGAATCCCTTTTATACAGTTCAATTCTAACATGTTGGTTCTTTAATGATGACGAAGTCTCCCCATGACAATACCAAACGTGAGGCACCAGAGGTGCTAGAACCCCTCAGCTCTGTAATATTCTGGAAAAAGATATCAGTTATATCATGAGTGTGTACATGTGGCAGAGCAGTGTGATCAACAGTGAGCAGTTGTATTGGGTACCTTATTCAGCAAAGACCTTTCCATTATCTAAGGGTTTCCAATTGTCAGTAGAATTTGACCAAAGCATAATTCATAAAACTTGTTTTAAAAATTGTTTATAAAATGATTCCACTATATCAATAACCAAAAAGATACAAAAGGCACACCTACAAAATACATTCTGCACTGGATAGAAGTTTTGAGCACCTGCCTTCAGTAGTTTTCAAGATATGGAGTGTTAACGAAAATGGTTTAGGTCACAATCCCCAATTGAAGTTTTGGGTGTAAGATTAATATCAGGATTTGACTTACGGCGAACATTGATTGGCCATTATACCAGACTGGACCAGAAATGGTCTGTGACGTATTTTAAAATGTTTCTATAATATTTGACTCTCAAATATATCAAAACCACCTTATCAAATTTTAATCGAAAAAAATCTGGGCCAGTTTGATTGGCACCTCCGAAATTTGCTGTAATGGTGTCGGGCTGGATGACCATATTTCTAGCGGTCTTATCTCGAAAAAATGGTGGGGAATGTATGCTGAATTTTCCGTATGTTTGAGCGGAAAGGTCAGGCTACCTGGTGTGGTGGGTCATTTGTGGCGGCGAATATTAGGGAATATAGTTTTCTCAAGATGTGCTCGGCCAATTTACTACAAATTAAGTAAGGCAAATATTTAGTGGTTTGTGACCTCCTAGGATCTCCCTATACTAGTGTCATCGGGATACAAAAATCCCTGTTGGCAAACCAATCAGACCAATTGAAACAGAAGATGCTATCATAAGGGAACTAACAATAGCTTCCATTTGCAGAATTTTCCCTCATGAGTATGTAACACTATAATATCTCCTACCATATATAATTCTGAAAATCCCTCGGCTCTGAGGTTACTGTGGCTTGACTAACTTTATCAGTCATGTCTAAACAATCATGTTTGGTGCTACAGTTTTGAAATGGGTTGTAATTGGTTGAATGTGAATTTTATGAGCTGTAAAGTACACATTCAGTGAGGCGAGCCCCCTAACATTAATTCATTGAATTTGAACTCGACTACTTGGCATGCTTGGAGATGTCAGACAAAGCTAACAATGAATAAGAAATTCCCCAATCAATCGTGTGAAAAATGGAGGTGAAAAAAATAGATCAGTGGAAAACAGTGAGAATAGTTATTATACTATTATCTATTTCGTAAAAATCAGAAATGTTGCAATATATTATAGAGAGTGGGTTTTTGATATATATATATTTGAAGTACATGTATTTGAGTTATATTTAAAGTACATGTACATGTATCACGGTTGCCACGAAGTACAATTTACTGTTTTTCTGCAACTACTGCTATAGTATATTTCATTCCTGTGAAACGTATTTGCATAACATGCCAGAGACTGGCTCTTGACTGATGGATTGAATAAAAAAATAAAAATAATTCAAAAATTAATTATTGATCATTAAAAAAAAAAGAGATTATGTTGCCATATCAACCATATAAATTATCCGAATGAGTTCATTTTCGATAGGATTCAGTCTCTTTATCAGTGGAATTGTTTTGCAGATATCTTGTTCACATACATGTGGAGGGACGTAATTGATGATGACAATACCCGCTATTGGCCGAGGGGTGAAACAACATTATCGCTACATTGGTCTGCCATTTATAGTTAAATCAAAATGTCTGATTCCAGTTCTGCAGAATACACATTCTTCACTTTTAAGACTACCAGGTGATACATAGCCATTTCATAGCTTTCTGGACTGTATTCATCAAACTTACTTATTCTTGCTGTTCTTTGTCTCATTCTTTTGCATCTCACTGACTAAGCTATTGATCTGACTCTCCACCTGTAAGTCTTATTAAGGAACAGTCAAATGAAATAGAAACATACAATTTTGTGGATCTCCACAGGCATGAGATATTTAACTGTAACAATGAGCAGTGATCAGGTGAAGGTACAAGTCAGGTCCATGGAGGTCTCTAACATCCGTATGATGCTCTTCAGCAAAAGCAGGACAAGTACTTGTGAAATGCAATTGATTTAATGTGCCATAAATATGGCTTTTACGACTGATCCAAAAAAAAATCTATTTTATTCAGAAAGGATATTTTCCAGTTTCTGTCTGTGTTCTTTGTACTCCACTTCCACCTTCTCCAGCTGTGCAATCAGTTCCTTCTTGCCCTTCTGAAGGTCCAGTCTTGACCGCCTCGTGTCGTGATAACCCCCCGTCAAAGCCCCCCGTCTACTCACCTGGTCACCTGGAAAGTATGATAAGACGTTTATCATTATTATACCTCAATCCATGCATATTGCAGTTCTCTAGATCAATTTCCCCAATTGTAGGTCCCTCAACATGACACTATACACATTTGCAGTATGCCTGGCCTGGCCTGGCTCACCCCAGAATGTGATCACCTAATATTGCGATAACATAATATTTCCCTGAAATATCTATTCAGCCCAGAAAGGGTAGCATTGTCTCCCGCATAGTCAGCAAAATCAGTGATAAACATACAGATGATGTTCTCATCCCCCCACTCCATGCCAACTAATTTTCGACTTCCGATATTCACCCAGATGAGAGCTCTCACAAACGGTGTGTTCAATGTTTCCTAAATTGAGCTTGTTGTCAAGGAACATTTCTGGTCATCATTTCATGTTTATCATTGAACAGTTTCAGTCAAGTGAATGCAAAACTGTCAAGGGCTTTATGAAATATTGCAGCATGAAAGCCAGCAGTCCAAACAATTATGACTTAACTCTTTGCTACTTGCTGATAGTCTCGTTTGTCAGCCTTGTATGTTCGGATAAATGCATGCGAGAGGATTTTGTTATAGACAGTCTTTTTTTGAAGCAATATATTTGCATGTAGCTTGATTGAAACCCCGCTAAATATATATATTTTCAGAAAGCCCATACTTTAATTAATCTGTCCTTCAAAATATCTGCCCATTTGTGTCTAAAATAAAACCAGACCAGGCGAGAAAATGAAATAAACAAAAAAAAAATCTCTGATTTCGACAACATTACCGTGAGTGTATGTCCCAGCCAAATGATAGTTTCCATAAAAAATCTCTTCACGATTCGCCCAATTCAACCGGACGATCGTGCTAAAATACCAGTGCATCGTCCGTGTGGGTTTTAATCCGACATATAAATCCGAGAAACCCTTTATTTCCATTGTAAATCCAACAGTCGGCTCGCTAAAGTTTCAACGAAGCCATTTTCTTTGGCGAGAAATTCAACCGGCACACGCAGACAAGGCGGCCGGCCAATCGCTGCCATTGTCTCACACGTCTCAACTAATCGGGCTTCGCGATACTAACAGAGCCCGATCGAGGTCAATTTGGTCACGCTATCAAAGAATGATCACATCTCTATCCAATCAAATCCTTCGTTATTCAATCCTATCCAATCAAATCACTCGTCACAGGTCGAAAGACCCGGAAATGACCTTTAAAATGAAACCAATATCTCTAACATTCTACCGCGGGAAATGGGATTTCGATAGCGCTGATTTTCTCAATTTTCACCACAAGGAAGGTACGTCTTCAATAAAATAAACTTGTTATACGTTTATTGCATGATTTACAATAAAATTTGAACGTATATTGTCGACTATTTCCTTGTCCAACGATGTGGACTACCGACGACCTCTCACTTGACGAACATTTTACTGTGCGGCGATTTTTTTGCGTGGTGGTGAATTGCAGCCGGTTTCGGCCGTTATGGGTATATATGATGCCGGCCGGTTTT
The DNA here is from genome assembly GCA_036873755.1 of Hanleya hanleyi. NCBI lineage: Eukaryota > Metazoa > Mollusca > Polyplacophora > Lepidopleurida > Hanleyidae > Hanleya > Hanleya hanleyi. The sequence goes on from JAVTVY010043890.1 coordinate 11,486, forward strand.
GGCCGGTATAAGTACGAAAGGGTTAAACACATGTCCCTTTTTCAAGAAAATCACAATCAACAATTCTGTGGCTGAATCACAGATATAACTTTTGATATATTGTCTCTTACCATCAAGTGTAATACAATCTAAGTTTTGAGTTCTGGCAATCTGTGTAGCCACTTCCATGTTACGACAAATCAGGGTTTTTCCAAACACATGCTTGATGGCTCTGTCAAAAGTTGGTTCATAGGTGAGTTTGCTGAGCATCGGAATGGCATCCTGAAAGAAGACATGATATGATCATTGACATGGGCATATTCTGACACAGCAGGGGAGGTGATAAAACTCGAGGAGTGCAATTTTTTGGTGCCATTTTTATCGTAGTGAGAGAATCCCAATTTCTGGGTGAAATATTGTTTCGACACAGGATATAAATTCCAAGAATTTGGAACTTCATCTTTTCAGGACAGAACTGAATTCAACTTGTTTGGATAATTTCCATTCAAGTGAAGAGGTAAAAAGAGACACAAAATGTAGAAGATTTACTGAACAACACTGGGTGAAAACTATTAAACTAATTTATAAACATATAATGATCTCGATAAAGTGTGTCTATGCTCACATTTGTGTCTGGATATCTGGTATCACGGCCGTCCAGTCTGTTCAGTGGCATAAATGTGACCTCCCCTGGTAACTTCTGTCGGTTCATTTCCTGTAATATTCTCGTACCTGTCTTGTCGTTATCCACAATGTGATGGAATAGCCTAAGAAGTAAAGAAGGATAAATATTAGATAAATCAAATCCCAGTAATATGTAGGTTTTCAATAAAATAAAGTTCTCAAGAAATGCTTGTAAGTATTTACCTGTAGTTTATCTGTATGATCATGCACTGATCATTCAGGGTCATGCCTTCAATTGTTGATTAATTTTATTCAATTGATTATAACTCTACAAAGCTCTTTATTATATTAGTGCTGGGTATATTGTATCTGAGAGCTGGGTTCATTTGTTCAACCGTGGGCAGGGAAATTTTGTGCTCCAGATTGATGATTTAAGGATTCCTTGTGTCAACAGAGTGACGACCACAACTGGACAGCTAATTAGCTTCCATAGGCCAGTGACCATATAGCTTCATACAACAGCTTCTATATAGGCATCAAATTTTAACTTTTCTTGATTATCATGCAACGAATAGTAACTTAGTTAATATGCTGTTTTTGGTGTATTATTTCACTAACCTATTGCCAGCTGTGACTTCAACACTGGTGTAGAAAGTTTTCTCACAATCCATGTTTTCAATCATGACACCATGGTATCCACTGGTCAACTCAGGATAGCGCCCAGCATCCCTGAATGTCTGGAGAACCCTTTGGACACTGTTGATACCATTCAGAATGGCCTAAGAAAACAAGGTAGAAACGGTGCACAAAATGCAGAAGAAATTTTTGACTGGTATGTACAATGAAACATGGCTCTATCACATAACAAGCGTTCTGAGAACGCCAACATCTTGCCTTGCGAGGTCTCCCGCTGAAGCTGCAGCAGTATTTAAAACATATATGTAGAGCAAACTTTCCATGTACAGGGGTACATGTAAGGTTTTGCCTAACAAAAATCATACCAATGGAAACATACAAAGTCTAAATTGCGATAATTTGGAAAAAAAAATCAAATTTCATGTCATATTTCTTAAATAGCACATGCACATTCTCGAATCCCATTAAACTTGTGTAGTAAGTGTCAAACTCATCCAATGAAAGCCGACCGCTTCAGTAGACTTTCCATGTACAGGTGTACATGTATGTACATTATCATTGACAAATTACTTACACGAAACCCTCAAAATTTGAACACAAATTAATATTTCATCTCATAAATAGCACATGTGCATCCTCCAATCATAAGAAACATGTGTATCAAGTATCATAATCATCCACTGACAGCTGACAACTGCAGCAAACTTGTGTACATGTGTACATGTAGAAGGCCTACACATACAATTTTGCTAAACAAAAAACTCAATCATTTGCCAAAATTTCGACAAAAAATTATATTTCATCTCAGAAATAGCACAGGTACATCCTCTAATCATAAGACACATGTGTATCAAGTTTGGTAATCATCAAGTAACAGCTCACAACTGCAGCAAACTTCTATGTACAGATGTACATGTGCATTTTAGGTGAATGAAAAACTCTAACATTGGAGCACCCATGGAATCCCTTGAGGTAGTGCCACAACTGAACTCCCACTGGATCACCCAGCCCCCATATTTTTTTTTTCTTCGGAATTTGCTAAACCAAACCCCTTATCATTTCCATGCCGGGGACACTGACGATGACATCCTCTCCCCCCCTTCACAATATTACCCTTTTACTTTGCAAGACGAGATAAAAACTGTGTTATTCGCAAAACTTCTCCAGTTGGCAGCAGGAACGAATTGTTATAATAGAGTGCATCAATCGACACAAAATAGGTACACTTACTTTGCCGGTAAGAGATCGCAGCCCTTGTTCTTTTTTACTCAGTTCTTCTCTCGAGGTCTGGAGTTCCTGCTGTAATGCATTCTCTTGACGCCACAATGTGCTGAAATGAGAAATAAAGCTTTAAAGATTCTACCAAATACCCCCTGCATACTTTGTATGAAAACATACAGAAAAGCTCTGTGAAGAACAAGTTAAATCTTTTTTTAAAAAAATAACATAAAATTGAATTTTTTAACGCAATAAAATAGATGTGATGAAAAATGTATTGAAGCCGTAACCTCCATTCCATGATGTCAGAGCGTCTGATTACGATCACGTCGTACACTATCGATTGGTTGGACGTCCTATTGTGACGCATATAGCACAACAATTTGGTATGGTGAGTGAGTGAATATGATTTAAGGGGAGAGTCTGTTTGACTGTATAGCATATGCTGGTCCTCCGGTTCTGCTAAACCTAGGAGCATGAAATTTTGTGCAGGTGCAGAGATAGATAAAATATGATTGTATGCAAATTTTCAGGATGTTCATGTGACTAGAATCACACCAGCAGCGCACCTAGGACATTTTCAATAAACATTACGAAGAAAAATTGTTTGACCTGTGTTTTGATTTTTATTGCACCAACATTTATATTTTACATTACTGAGTGTGTATGCACATTATTAGAACATTTTTATATGGTATTATGGTGATAATCATAGATTTAGGTAACAGCCACATAACATAATTTACCACTAAAAACCATGTAATAATGTGTTTTCATATCGTAGGAATATTCCCTGAATTTTTCTTGAAGATCTATAAATAAATAGCAGCAAACGATTTTTCCTAAGAAACGATATCGGCAGAAAAACTGGTTTTAGCGAAAATGGGCCATAAACATTTGCTAGCCAAATGGTTGGCTGTACGCCATCAAAGTGGCGAACTGGAGCATAAAAACTGTAGTTTTATTCAGTTTCTACAGCCACGAGTCGTTTCTACAATAACCTTGACAACTTGGCACATTCAAACAATACAAAAATTGGGCATAGGCATGATATATTGTTTCTTTCACGCTTCAAACAGTTGAAGCGATCAAACAGCTGCCATTTCACTCTGAGCGGTTGCAGTGCTGTAACTTAACTTTTTGGAGTGGTTGCCATGAGGGCAATCTCAATAGTGAAATGGTTGCCCGCATTGACAACTGGTTGCCCGCATATCGCATGGAACCCATATTATACTGTAAAATGAAATTAAAGAATATAGTGTTCCTCCATGTTGTTGTTGTTGTTTTTTCACTTACAAGTTTAATAGTAGTACTGTGTCTCCTGATGTGTGTGTTTGTAGTGTTGTACGTCGCTTTCAACATTATTTCAGTCATATCGCGACGTTGACAGCTTGTGACAGGCAGTCCCAATGCTGCATTTTACAGAGCTGCCCCACCCGAGCGTCAGCCCGCTGAGACAGAAACTGACGCCCCACTAGTCACATTTTACTGACACTGGCCAACCAGTCGTTACTCTATCCCCATAATGGTGATTGCGAAGCGGAGAAGCAGTCTCCTGATGAATAAGCACAAATTGTGCTCCAACATATAGTCCTGGCTAATCAAGTTTATAAAAAAATATTACCTTTTAGTGTTAATTTATTCATCAGGAGACTGCTTCTCCGCTTCGCAATCACCATTATGGGGATAGAGTAACTACTGGTTACTATCCCCATACAGTTTCGCCAGTTATTGTCACTCCAAACACCCAAACACTCAACAAGTTCATTTTGCCTCCTAATGATAAATGTTTTATGGGCAGAACTGGCTGCATGTGCCTCAAGACTACTCTTTCTGTAAGTCTGCGACCTATACATGAACGGGTTTTCTTTCCGCTCATGTTCATTCGGTCTCATTTTTTAGGCCTATATCGGCAGCACACATCGCATATTATAACGTTCTTGTCCGTTTCATCGAACTTGAACTGTCAGTCCAGTCAAATATCGCTCCATGATGTTTGCGGGAATGCCGTCGTGTGATCTCCGTGATTGGAAATTATGCGCATACACCTTCCTTGTCCAAGGGGAGCTTGAGATTCTCCAGTAGTGGAGAATACAACCATGAAAACGAGACCAAAGCAATATGACGTCATTTTGTTCTAGAAACTACTGTGGAAGAGCTGTGCGACTCGAGTTGGAAATATGGTTGACATTACGTTAATGTATTAAAGTTATACGACTTGGGCGAGTGTGCAGGAAATGTGTTTGGGCCAAGTGTCACTGTATGTGAGCAGTATTGTATGGAATGTTGACAATTTCACTTGCCAAGACGGGCAAACGGTTCATAACTCCCGCTTGCCTGCGGCCTTTTCCGCTTACAAAATGCATGCGGGCAAGCGGGAAGTTCCAGCACTGGGTTGCTAAAGGAAGTGTGCATGCCCAGAGACTCCGGATTGCCTCTGCCACTCGGGAAGCTCCACTATCCCCCGAAATGATATGGTAATAAGCTTTCACCATAAAAGGATGTTTCTGGGACCCCGAGTCGTATGATAATGAGCTTCTGCCATATATGGGCGTTCTTATAAATTTTCTCTCGGGAATAAAACAGATTTGAGGTGGAGATTGCCGATCTAATCCAAATTCACATTACAGCTGGGAACTTCCGCTTTCCAATGATATGCGGCAACAACAACAACGCCAATGACAAATGGGTGTCAACGACCAAAACTTGTCGTTTTCAGGGGTTTTAGGCGAGACAATTTAACAACATGAGTAATTAAGAATTAATTATACTATTTTTAATGATCTTTTCAGCCAATAAATTTATTTATGAGAAATTTGGGCACATTGTGGACGTAAAAAATACAAACACAGGAAGGAACCAATCAGAGATTGCTCAATTGTATGCCCCTCCCCGCTCCCTTCCGCTTTAATCCGACACTGCCCCGCCATTGTTCTGTTCTTTATTGGTTGGTGGAGGCCTAATTTGGATAATTATAAAAATTCTGTTTCAGTCACTTTTTTTGCCATGCTTCACATAATACATATTCCAAGTATCAACCAACAAGTGATAATACGATGTTTTGATGCAAGATGGTCTCCAGGGCTTTCGCCAAATCCGAAAATGTGACCTGGTTATGAGACCTACATTCCTTGGGATTATATTCTTATTGTGGTGAAATTATGAAGCGATCGGTGAACTTTGAATTTTGCACCCAATTCACTCTTTTTGGAGCAATTTCATACTTCAGGACCTATGTTGTCTGCTTTGGAATGTAGAAGAACATATAATATAGCCATTTTCCTGGTCCAAATCGGTTATGGACTGAGATCCAGCCTGGACAAATAAATGTATCCCATTCACTTAGGTTTGATAAACAAAGGGCCATAACTCTTGAAAATATAACCGAAAGCAGAGAAACTTCACGCTGCACACCTATGCGTCACTGACCACATATCATGCAAATTTCATACTTGTCCATACAATATTAACCGAGATCCAGCCCTACAAGTCCCAATTCACGAAGATTTGATGAAAAAAGGGGCCATAACTCTTGAAAATATATGCGAAATGTGGAGAAACTCTACGCTGCACAACTACGAGGCACTGGCCACACTCCATGCGAGTTTCAATCCTGTCCATCAAATATTAACCGAGATATTGCGAGGACAAGAAATTCGGACGGACAAAGCGATCGCTATATGCCCCCCTCTAGTTAGAGGGGGGGGGGGGGCATAAATATCATTTTCAATTTTTTTTACTGTTCAGGCCCAATACGTCAACATTGTGATCCAGCAAATGCTATATAATCAAGCAGCCTCTCCCCTTAAGTCGCTTTCAACTATATTTCAGTCATATCACAATGTTTGGGTGGGCATGATGACATCAACAAAGGCATTACGTTTCTAATCTTCTGATCCAGACTTTGTTGGTGTTAAACCCCTAAACAGCTCTTGCCAATAATGGATTTGAAAGACTTGTTTTACTTTTTTTAGTGGATGTACTCTCAGGAAAACTCACTTTCTCTCATTTTGTAATGTATCCTTCTGTTGTTTCATGTCTTGATAGGTTTTATTGTTGCCCTCTATGATTTCCTTGTTTTGTTCAATTTTCTCCGTCACTTCCTGTAAAGTACACGACAAATTTCTATAACATACAAAGGTAAATTTAGTAATGTTTCTGTCAAATAAACAGCTACACATTCAATTCCTTTCATATTTCAATTAGTTGGTGGGGGTAAGTGACCTTCACCATTGACCTCCATCTTGGTCCAAAACACATCACACCAATGCACCCACTCACAAAATAATGTGATTTTCAGTGGTTTCCTGATTATTTTTTTTGTCCCCAATCGTCTTCACCTTTCCACCTCAATATGTTTTCATCATAAGCATGAGATATTCCTGAAGTGTGATAACAATGTACATTCTTGAACGAGCGTAAACCCACAAACAATGTTTTTCAAATCACATAACAGGACAGTTCTCTCTCACACAAATTAATCAAAACACTTCAGTCTAACTTTTCACATAAATCTGTTTCCATGTAACAATCCAATTCTCAACTCCGTACATGTACTCATAATTTCAAAAGAAGTTTTGTCCTATGCTGAAATTATTACAATGATTATTATCGCAATTGTAAACAGACAACTCACAGCTATCTTGGACTGAAGATCATCCGTTTTCTTCTCATCAGTGGTGAGATCCTCCTTCAGCCTTCTGATCTGTTGATGACACATTTTACATGAAGAGTTATATTTACAGGTAATTAAAATATCCTGTTGTACTCAGAAGCCACCTGTCGAGGGAAACAATTTGGAGCAATACACTGAAACAATATTTCATTAACTGTAAAGTTATACGATTCATTTTACCATCCATCACCCCTGGAAAGCCTTGCCCACAGGTGAATTGGTAAAATGTACCCAGTTTATCTCCAAGTATGAAACGATAGTGAAATGAGATAAGAACTGCTACAATGGACTCTGCTTTTACCGCAACATATCTCTCCCTCTGACACTGAAGAGTGTTCTTACAGAGCATGTGTGAAAGCTCAACCTATCAAGCCAATGCCTTATAGTTCTTCTCAGTGTAACAAGCGCACACACAAAGTATGAATGTAGTTTTAACACACTGTGGCCGAATCGTTATTGTGTTCAGCTATCGTTACTAAAGTCATAAGATCAAGACACTCAGAGATTGCCCTGTTTGTTAAGACAAGTACTAGACTGGAAATGGATTACTATCATACCTCATATCTAATACAAGAATAAGCAAGTAAGATGATCACCCTTGAATGTAGTACCCCTTACAATGTCCAGTCTAGCTGTGATATCATAACGGATGATGCTGATTAACTAATAGCCATGCCCACATGGTCTTTTCAGCGGGAAATCGATCAGGGGGCGAATATGGACCATTGGAGGTTCATGATCTAATTATGAGAGAATGCTTTGATTGATTGAAATGGAGAACATTCACCAATTTCCATGCAGAATTATTTGTCAAAATAATACATGCATACTGCAGTGTTGAAGAGTGATGTAGTCTTAGTTTATCCACACCAAATATGAAAGAACACTTGGGTACTCACATATATACTCTCTGACACTGTCTATTAGCAGAGTGACATCTTTCAAATCAACGAGGTATTCACAAAAGCGTTTAGTGCATTTCTTTCTTCTGATCAATAGTCTTATGGGTTGCTAACATTAGCATACAAAAGTGAAAATGAAATGTAGGTTGAAGGGTTCTGCTTTTATCCAACTACACTATGCAATAGTTTATAGATAATCTTCACAGACCTGTTCCTCTTTATCTTTGATAGCCTTGGTCAGAGACTTGAGCTCCTTCTTGATCCAGGTGTCTCGGTCATCTCGTGACGTGAACTGATTACCCCGTCCCTGTTTAGCATATAGTTCCTTCCTCCTCTGTTCAGCCAGTGCCAGTCTGTTAGTGTACAAATCAAAATAAATCTGTATATTGTCTTAATCCGTGATCAATCTAGGAACTGATGGGGTACTTTTTGAAGTAGTTTTAATTTGAACAAATTTCAATTTTGTCTTGTCACAGTTGCCACATTGATGTTGATCCTGCAGATTGATAGAGAATCTGGTTGGATACCTAGTTGAAGGAACAAAGCTTGTCAAATGTGAAATATCAAGCGATATATATCCTCTACTAATTCAACCACCATATTGAACAATTTGGTGGACAAATTTTATATAAATTTTGTCATTCTAATAAATTTGATCACCCTCTAAAATCATCACAACAACAAGAAATAATGGTTTATCTGCCAGATTTTGGACCATTTTGTAACTTTCTGTTGTAATAAATTTGATCATCCTCTAATTCAATGGTGGGAGATTTTCACTTCCTGTCATTGAATTATTAGATCATCTACAGTAGTGCCATTGTGGCTTGGAAAATTCCCCAGCTTTGTAGATCATGATGTCATACCATTCTAGCCAGTCAGAAGGAAGATTTTATATTCTACATCAATGGAAAAGACCTGCTAATGTCACTTAAGGGGAGACGCGAGTTGACTTGGGCGCATATGCTGGATCTCTGGTTTTGCTAGACCTAGGACCATGAAATTTTGTACAAGTGGATAAAATATGATTGTATGCAAATTTTCAGGGTGGTCACGTGACTATAACCACACCAGCAGCGCCACCTCGACATTTTCAATAAACGTCGCGAGGAAAAATCGTTTGACCGGCGTTTTGATTTTTATTGCACAAAACATTTATATTTTACATTACTGAGCGTGTATGCACATTATTAGAACATTTTTATATGGTATTATGGTGATAATCATTGATTTACACAACTACAAAGTTGGTAATACTTTTCACTGAAAAAAATTGCCACAAAAGGTTCCCAGGTAACAGCCACATAACATAATTTCCCACTGAAAACCATTTAATAATGTGTGTTCATATCGTAGGAATATTCCCTGAATTTTTCTTGAAGATCCATCAATAAATAGCAGCAAACGATTTTTCCTCAGGAACGATTTCGGCCGTTAAACGGATTTTAGAGAAAATGGGCTATAAACATTTGCTAGCCAAATGGTTGGGTGAGTCTGGAGCGTAAAAACTGTAGTTTTATTTGGTTTCTACAGCCACGAGTCGTTTCTACTATTTCCTTGACAACTTGGCGCGTTCCAACGATACAAAAATTGTGCATAGGCATGATTTATTGTTTCTTTCACGCTTCAAACAGTTGAAGCGATCAAACATCAGCCATTTCGCTCCGAGTCGTTGCTAAGGAAGTGACCGAGCGCG
>JAVTVY010043891.1:0-19921 GCA_036873755.1 Hanleya hanleyi
AATAGGCCAAGCGGTCGCGAATGTGTGAGAGTCCTTCCGCTTGAGCTACCGTTTAGCCACAATGTCCTACAGACGCTGAGATGGAAAGATCCGGCAGTACGGATTTTACACCCTATAAATTATTTTGAGGGACAATAAAATGTTTTATTCTGGGTAAACACTATTAGAATTCACGCTAGATTGATAGATAGTGTTACCCGTGATTATGAAGAATGGTGGTGAACAAAATTACTGATATCACTCACACGATAAAAAAAACCTCTGCATGACACAATAAATTAAGTAATTGCAATATTAATTCTTTCTCATTCTCTCGTTATTTTAACCAAGTAATCGATAATTAACCATGGTTTCGTTCACTGTTGTTTGCTAAATGCTCGCAATACGCTGAGGGTGAATTAGTTCTGCTTAAGTAAGGGGAACCCCTTCTGATAATCTCGTACCGTAATGGGACGTTTTCTCGAAAATATAGCGAATGAAGGGAGATAACTTCGTATGGAATATGGGATATGCATTGCTGACCAAGTTCGCTTGCAGAAATTCTTTCAAAATAATGTGGATTTCAAACACCGACAGTCAAACAGGATTCAGTCTACAGCGCGTCGTGCTGGAGAACTGATGTGTAGGAATGCACTCAAAACCCCATGGTACCGTCTCAGGTATTGGACCATTGAAAATTCCATTGAAGTTTTCACGCTCTCTGTCGAATCAAAAGCTCCCATACCGGTTGACCGTGATAACACACTTCTCACAGGCCCGAGAACGTTGACAAGCTTTATATCCGGTACCAGAAGATGTTTTCCCGAGGACATAATGTCAGGTGGGCAGTTCTCGGAGCACTTTCTGGAATAATGAAACAAAGAAGTTAATTTTGATCTTCCTTCATTTGTGTTTGCGTTGTATTTTAGCTACTCCCAGCGCGCCTGACCTTAGTCTGGACAGGGTATATACTAACTGCTGGTATATACAAACAGGGAATATCCTTATTATTCCAATCAGATCTGCGAGAAAATCCATTTGCATTTATCTATTAGTGTTATCGGCGAAATGTATAGGAGGGAATAATTTGCTGTTCTTTCCCCAACACCTGTTAATATTTGTTGGGAGGTCGAGGTCTCACTTCAAGTTCTTTCGCTGGAGTGTATGAAAACAAAAAATAAATGTATAGTTGGGAAAACGTATCCAATGACAAGCAGTGGAATACCATAAGACGTATATAGCACGTCCAATCCGCGCCATCGTTTCACGAAGTGGAAATATATGTTAAAAGCGTACGTATATAAATAGGTTATATCACGTATTTGAATAGTTCGCAAATAAACTTGTAACACTGGAGATGCGTTCTCTTATTCAGAAAACTACTTTTAGTAACACACAGTGTGCCTCTCAAAAATTATTTACTATCTGGTGGTCATATAGCAATGAATATTATACAGTTATGTGATTGCAATGTGTTGAATACGATGTTTTATGGACAATACAAAAATGCAATAGAGGTGAATATTGGTTTTCTCTGGTCCATAAAACATCGTATTTACAGAAATGGAATCACATAAATGTTTTATTATATGAAACAATCACAACTGGTTGGAATTTGACGTTGAATGTACATATTTATTGAAGAATTATGATTATTCTGAATATTTAGGTAAAGAATATCTCCAGTCGAGTCTGATCATGCATCCTACAAACTGCCGTAAGCCGCATAACAGGTGTTTCAAGTGACGTCTGTTGCCTCAACAAAAATGACGTCAGCAAACGTTTTAATCACCAGTCGGTGAATTTAAGAAATAATGTTTTCACAGGCGTGCTAAATCGTTATTTTACGCACGGTTAGTGTGGGACAGTATATATTTTAGGGCAAGGGCGAAGCCTCCAGTAGCTGAACGGGGGCAAGATCCGTAATGCTTGAACATTGCCCAACGTTTTTAAAATGTATTCGTTCTTATTGGCTAAAAACTTCTGAAAAGATCATGAACGGCCACACAAGACCCTGTCTGGTAGAGTTCATCTCGGCCATAAAGACCATGGTTCAGCGCCCTGTCTGGAAGAGTTCATCTCGGCCATAAAGACCATGGACGGTCATGCAATACCATGCTTGGATAAGTTCATCTCGGCCATAAAGACCATTGTTCAGCGCCATGTCTGAAAGAGTTCATCTCGGCCATAATGGCCATGGTTCAGCGCCCTGTCTGGAAGAGTTCATCTCGACAATAAAGAACATGGACGGTCATGCAACACCATGCTTGAAGAAGTTCATCTTCGCCATAAAGGCCGTGGGCGTCACACAACACCATGTCTGGAGGAGTTCATCTCGATCATAAAGACGGTGGACGGCACACAGCACACTGTTTGAAGACGATCATCTTGGCCATAACGACCGTGGGCGGGCACACAGCACCCTGTCTGGAGGAGTTTATCTCTGCCATAAAGACCGTGATCGGTCACACAAGAGCCTGTCAGTTCATCTCGATCATAAAGAACGTGGACGATCGCACAGGACCCTGTCCGGAAGAGTTCATCTCGGCCATAAAGACCATTGAGTCAAACAGCACCCTGTCCGGAAGAGTTCAAATCGGCCATAAAGACCACGGTTCAGTGCTCTGTCTGCAAGAGTTCATCTCAACAATAAAGATCATCGACGGTCATGCAACACCATGCGTGGAGAAGTTCATCTCGGTCATAAAGGCCATGGACGACCATGCAGCACCCTGCCTGGATGAGTTCATCTCCGTCATAAAGGCCCTGCACGGCCACGCAGCATCCTGTCTGAATTACAACACATACAAGGGAAGTGGGAAGAGGTCCGACATACTGACAGAGCCACATGACTTCACAGTATAGTCTTCCGGTTAACCTATTCTAAAGCACATACCAAGAATCTAACGATTCTTGATATGTGTTGTATCTCAGGTACGCTTTTATTGTACCTGTTCATGTGGCAACTTGGATTTTATTTTCGGCCACAAAGACCATGTAAGGTCACACAGCACCCTCTCTAGAGGAGTTCAGACCGTGGACGATCACACAGCAGAGTTCATCCAGGGCATAAAGGCGAAGGATAGTCACACAACGCCTTGTCTGGAGGACTTTATCTCGTCCATAAAGACCATGGACGGTTACGCAGCACGCTGTCTAAAGGAGTTCATCTTGGCCATAAAGATCATGGACGGTCACACACCCTTTCTTGAGTAGTTCATCTGGGAAATAAAGACCATGGAATGTCACACAGCGCCTTGTCTGGCACATTGACCTTTATCCAGCATTACATAAGCAGAGCTTCTCAATTCCGACTGTTCCCAATCAGGTAAATATCTAGTGCACATCTCTTCACTCTTGTTAAAGTGGACGAATCATAAAGATTACAAACACGCACTCCTCGCTGCGTTTACAGAAAATGGCGCCAGAACAATCAGGAACAGGTCAGACAACGACGCGTGAGCGTACTCAGACTATAGTCCAAGGGGGATAATGCTCAATTGCTTCAGCCGTAATCGAGATAATACAGCGACAAACAATTATACCATTGCCCACAACTGCGTGGCCTGGCGGAGTTTCATATACTGTTCAAGGCTCAAGGGACGCACGCAACCCTGAAATGACAATTTGCCCTACATGCAGAGTCTCTGTTCAGCCGTGGACATCAGTTTAGAAGTCAGACTAGTCAAAATTACGTGACAGTTCAGGGCGAACGCACACGAGGAGACGTTAAACAGGATCGCACATTCCACAATGACTAAGGCGCAATTCGTGGTTGGGAAATCGGAGTGGATGAATGAAGCGAAAATGATCCTTGACCTTAGACCTTGGGTTACCATCGCAACTTGGAGAGGTCATTTCGATCACGTGACTGGCGGGTGGATGCAAACTAAGACTTAGAAAACAGTCGGACATCTCGTCAAAAATTCAGAAAAACGGACCTTATACCCAGTCAAATGGGCCTATATGCACAATATTGGGTCCACTTAGATCGTGCAGAATCTCAAATTGAAGCGCTCGTCGAGGGCACTTGGGGTAACGTAACTGTCGACTTCACAAAATAAGGTAAGTTCCTCGTCATCCAGGCTTGGCTGGGATACAAATCATCACAGGGATCTCTTTTGGTTCTTGTGATGATTTGAGAAATATGCAATCAGTACATTTGTCTGTGAGGTCATACAACTTCTTGTCAGTAAGCCGGTATCGTTTTCCACCACCTTATTAATGTTGCGTTTCATTCCCTGAGAGGCTTATCAGCGGCCGAGCTTTCAGCCTGGTTGTCAGTGGGCAGGGTCGCAGTATCGGTCGATGAACTGTCAGTGTCAGCCGGTACGCTCTGCATCGGCTTGTAGCCCCACCATTTCTCTGTACCCATATATATTATTAAGGTGTCGAATCATATTGTAGTGTCTGGTGGACGTGTTTTCGCACTCGAAGAGGTTAGGGTGCTAGAGGTCGTGTGGTCATATCATCCAAGTTGCCACGTGAACAGGTACAGTAAAAGCGTACCTGAGATACAACACATCACGAATCGTTAGATTCTTGGTATGTGCTTTAGAATAGTTTAACCGGAAGACTAAACTGTGAAGTCATCTGGCTCTGCCAGTGTGTCGGCACCTCTTCCCACTTCCCTTATATGCGTTGTAATTTATAGACGCAACACAGTAATGCCCTGCAAACACCTATATCTTAGCTCAACGCCCTAGTAAGATAGCTCAGAAGCTCGGACTGGTCTAAATGATCACGTGATATCCAATGGAATTGACAATAAACGAAACGTAGTGACGCGCGTCAACGCCCGTCGTTACGCTTTACACTCGTTAGAACGCCTTAGCGCTATATCGTAACTGAATAACGCTCTAGCGCAATACCGTGTCGTCATCGCACACACATGCTCAATCTCACGTTCGGCTATTTCCGTATTGGCTGAACTTAGCCTCTCGCATAGAACGGACAAAGAACCACCCATGGGGAGCGTATGGCAGTCACGTAGTGAGCCATCTACGAAATAACGCCTTTGACAATCGAGCGATTCCGTCGCATTTTATTTGTGTAATGAAGTTAATTTTAATCATAAGAACATAATACATTAAAATTATACAAAAGTTGTCTATGTTTAGTTGACTAATAGTGCCGAGGGTCATCTTTAACGATAACTTAAATTGGAAAGCCCACATTAGTTATATCAGCAATAAAGTGTCACGTAACATCGGACTCATCAATTATATAAAACACATTGTAAATAAGAAAACTCTTTACATCCTATACTATTCAGTGATATTTCCATATTTGTCCTATTGCAATATTCTTTGGGGAAATACATATACCACACACCTAAATCAGTTAATTCTACTACAAACACGCACTCTGAGGGTGATAACCCTGTCCGGAAGGCTAGCCCACACTTTGCCTCTTTTCATTGATCTAAAAATTTTACAGTTATCTAAGCTAAATTTATTCGCTTGTCTTTTGTTGGTCCACAAATTTATTCATCACCCTGAACGGCTACCATCAACTTTCCAGAACTCTTTCACCAGACAATTTGATATTCATACGTATGGAACAAGGGGACAACAGCTTAACCTGTATATGCCATTCTATCACTCTAACCCGTCATTTGATACTACAAAAACTACAGGACCTCGTGAGTGAAACAAGCTACCTTCTTCAATTAAATCCATCACCTCAACATCACTGTTTAAATCCAAAATCAAAGAAAAACTGTCTCAAAATTAACCCTGTTTAATCTTCGTTTATTTTCATTCAAGGCTAAAGGAAAATGTAGAAAAACTAATATACATGTATATACTTGTAACCATTTTTTAGCATCTTTATTCAGTTTTTTTTTATCTGAATATCGCCCGCTTATCGCTTATTTGGGATAGAACAAGCCCTCTGGGGTTTTATTCCCGCCAACACAAATGTTATTGACGCTTGATGTATTATACACTGTTATTATTGGTGAATAAAAATTCATTCATTCATTCATGGTCAACCTTACAGAATGCAGCCATGTTAGAGAGAATTTCCGCAGCAAATTAATTGTGTGCATGTGCGAACGTGATCCCGTTTCCGCTCCCAGAAATTCGCTAGGTCAGAGGTCACTTTCGCAGTTACTTAGTTCCGTGGCTAGATTGACACATTCTTTGACCATTGGCCATTGACCCTCGATGGAAGTGAATTCATCGCCCGAAAAGATATCCTTTCACGGATGTGCCCTCGCCTGGGGGTGCCGCTGATACCATATTGATTGTAAGTTATGTCATGGATGGAAATGACGTCATCATCGCAAGCGGATGTAGGGTTACCACCCACAGAGGTTGTGAGAAATGCAGTCAAATTGTGAAAACAGCAGTCGCATAATATGTTAGCATTACGCTACCCTGTCCGAAGACGCTTAGGGATGGACCAGAACGAATGGATGGTCATTGCACACGGCCAAGAGCGAAACTGGCCGAAGATGTGTCTGATACATTTACAATAGCATAGGCGAATTGTAAACGCACCCAACGCGGCTCCCACAGGTTGACTGTCATGTGATATAGCGGAGAAATAAACTGTGTGATACGCAAAATGCTTGTTGTTGCGTAATACGCAAAATGCTTGTTGTTGTTGTTGTTGTTGTTGTTGTTGTTGCCGTTCATCCTTCTTTCTCTCATCTGATTGCGTCAATGCGATAAGACACGAGCGGCTAGATATAGGTGGGCGTACGTGTGTAGGGATCTTACTCCCCATTATTAGAGCTACTGCATTAAGACGTGCGTTGGGCGCGATTCCCTCCCCGACTCACTCATTTGTATCTAACCCGATTACTCAGTCGCGGCTAACTCCGATACCATACAGGAGGTGATAACTGTCAGTCTAGACAGATTCATCATGCCCTGCTGACTACAACATTTCGCCCGCGCTATATCCCAACCCTTGTAACCAAATGGGTGTAATGTTCGCCATTCCTGGCGACATGTCCTGTAATATCCATTATTCCGAATTGTGTATTTGTGCGGAATCCCATTTTACATCCACCCACCAGTAACCTGACCCGAAGTGCCCGCGACGAACGCTTCAATACGAGACCCTGCACAATCCATGTGGACCTAATTTGGCTCATCTAGATCCATTTGACCAGATGTAAAGTTCGTTTTTCGGATATTTTGGGAGATCTGCGGCCATTTTCCAAGTCCTACTTTTCATGTGACCGGGAGTGACCTCTTCAACTTGCCATAGTAACCCAAGGTCAAGGGTTAGAGGTCCGTTACGCCAGATTACAGGCGTCTAGTCCGTCATTCATAATTCGGCCGTCGTCCATTAGAGAATATCCGCGTCCATAATCCAAAGACCTATTCCATATTCCATATAACAGTATTAGCACCAAATTCAAAAAGACAATCATAGTATACAAAAACATAGGCTTGTTTCCTGCAAGAGAGAAGCGGTCAACAGTTTTCAATTATGCCGGCAAGATATCATGATGTTCCAAAAATATCAAATCCGTATCGCTGATCAGTATTCTTAATCCAGATTTCCCAACCGCGAATGCGCAGAGATTTCACCTTTCTATACAACTGGTGGATAGGTTAAAATACTGCACGGGCTGACAGTCGCAATAAGGGTTTCAATTTTTACCCCGTATTTAGGAATTTGCCATTTAGATTTGCACAAATAGTGTTGACCCTCTACAACGGCAACAGCAACTCTCGCATTTCCCCCTTGACGCAGTCAACATGGGTGGGCCTGTAGCAGTATCGTCATATCGGGAATTTAAAGAGATCGCATGTGGAGTGCATCGTATTGAGCCTCCAATCTTAATAAATTAATATCCTATCAATGTTCCCCAATCGTATTTGTCACTGTATAGGATCTTACGTATTTCAATTGAATTTGGCTGGTTGGTGATTAGTTGGTTCGTGGTGATATAGCTGAAATATTGTTGAAAGCGGCGTTAAATTCTATTCACTCACTCACTCAATTGGATTTGGTGTTCTGAGCGCCCATACCATGGATATTTAATAGCATTATGACATCATGGTCGCATCTGGACTCATCCATTTGCAGTCGGGGAGGGGAGATAGGTTCTCTGAGTCCATTTACCCCAATGTTCGCACCAAAGATCAGTCCATGTATCTTCCCCGTATTATGGGGCCACAATGCCGTGACCGTGGCAACATGAAAAGACTGGCTTGTTCGGCTGAGCCAACCAAAAATTCTTTGTCATAAATGTTCCCTTCAAAGCACTATGAAGCGTTCTGCAAGCCTGTTAGATCCTACAACAATATCCAAATGGGGGGGCAGATAGGATTTAATTTTAATTAGATTGATTGAGACTCAAGAATTATTAAATGCTACGAAGAATAGTCCGTTCGTGCGCCCTCTTTGGCGAGTGAGATAATTGAAATACAATGCTGTAGAAACTGGTGACGGGATCAACAAGCTTTATTGTTTTGAGGAAACACTGAACGGTATGTCTAAGTCGTGTTTTAGTTGTCAGGTCCTTCATTTTATTACCCAGTTTCCAGATATATTAATATTGTTTGCGAAAGAATGTGTGCCTGAATATGATGCTCACATAGTTCGAATTTGGGTTGGTGACAACAACGACAGCATAAATATGATGTGCACAGTTCGAGTGTCAGTTTAGACTGGAAAGGTTCTCGGTCGACTTCGGCTATATATATGCGGTGGAGGCAACGGTACTCGGATGAGAAGTTGGCAATATGCCGTCGTAAACTCGGCAACTGGGCACAACAGGTAGGGCCTACCTATGGATTTGTTTCGGTGGGTCTTATTCAACGGGGGCTATAATCTGTGTGAATATATTTTTTTCGCTACCATTCGTGCATTAAATAAGGTCATGACAGCTTTAATGACGTGTGGAACATGTCTGGCTTAATTCGTCAGACTGTCCGGCATTTTCAAATAAACTCTCTGAATAGATAACAAAATAGCCAATCAACACGAACTTTAAAACATTCGGTGTCAGGGTAAAGAACATCAACATTACCCTGTGGTCTATAGGTGTATCTACATTGGTGCTTCAAGGTTGCTTTCCTACCAATCTTAATAAATTAATATCTTATATCAATGCTCCCCAATCGTACATGTCGCTATATAGGATCTTACGTATTTCATTTGAATTTGGTGTTCTCACTTCATCAGCACGGTGCCTGTTTCGGCTGAGCCAACCAAAAATTCTGTACCATTAATGTTCCCTTCAAAGCACTACATGCACTATGAGGTGTTCTCAGGATTGGCTGACGCTCGAGTTACTGCAATCCTGTTAGATCCTGCCACAGGCCAGCAAAACAAGAGTTTTTTAGGGGGGGGGGGGTGGACGATGGTATTACGGTGAAGTGTCGAAATATGGGGTCTCTATATATAACTACGCCCCCAACACTCTTGTTTTTAGGGCCTGTGCTCACACACGTGCACTAACACTATAACTTCGGGACCACAGAAGTAGGTCCATATTCATTGTATTCGCTTCAGAGAGTAGATAGATGCAATTCACCAGCAGGGAATATAGTTTTGGTATTTGAGAGTATATATCTGTCCATAATCAGATACTATCGTCTCATACAAAAGTACACACTTTTTTCATTGAATACATGTAGGCTACGTATGTTATCGAAGCGGAAAGCTTACTTTCGTTACTGAATACAAGTACAATTTAAATTTAACGGTTCAACTACTATCCTAGATAGCATATGAGAGCAGAATATCACAAATAATAAAATCAGATGTTTTTTGCACTCTTTCATCCCATAATTAGTCTAGTTTTCCTTCTAGATAAATTTAATATATTTGCAGGTTTATCGGGTGTGAACATCAGCTGTTTCGTCGTTGGAGATACAATCAGAATGAATGGGTCTTGATTGAGAAATGTTTATGCCAAGGGGCTAAGAAATGCTATATAGCACAACTTTAAATAGTTTAACGCCAAATAAACTTGTTTTCTGCGTTATACTTCACCACAAATAACACATTACCTGTTAAGATATACGGTGCATGGTTCCCGACGATTCGTGTGTTGGATATAGGTAATTATTCTACACCGTAAATCGAATTGGCTTGAACAATTACTAATGCACACAAAACATGACTTATTAAACATAGGAAACAATGTACAGAACTATGCCGTTGGGGTTTGAATTGTGTAGTTTGTCTCGACCACCGGTTTTAAGATACCATTACAGGTACGACGAATGAGACATAACTGGGCTTGGTATTTCATTAGGTATTTGTTTTTCATCCATGGAATCTTACCCTGCTTCCAATTTGGGTTCAGAATATGATGTGGTGGGGGAGGAGAGGGGGAGGTTCGGAAAGTGATCTATATCTACTACATGGGTAGAGTTAAGAAAATGTGTTATGCTATACCTTAAGCTACAGATCTGAACGCTTATCACACATATGGATAACATCCGTCCTTTAGTTGTCGGGAGTGGCAAATGTCCTAGTCCTTCTGACTAAGGTGGGTATGATTCCGATCGTGACGTGCACGGCGGTTATGGAACACCAAAGGATATGTGACGTCAATATGGGGAACAACTCTCCACACAATATATTAGAAAGTTTGATTATTTAGTTTGGTTTGAAGTGTCATATTTTTGTTACAAGAGAAACCCCCAATCATAAAATACCTTTAAAATACCAACCATTTGTATTCAATTGATCAGCGCAATTTTCTCGAGACTGACATTTCAGTATGTATGTATACGGTACGTCAAGAAAAATATCATTTTGCATGGTTTAGACAGAACAGAAATCTACTTTATTACCGTCACACGCAAAGGAGTTTTCCTATGTAAACTCTCCAATCAGAAACTTCTTGTTATCGAATCGAAAACCTGAGCCTTCTAACAGACAACTCGAGTTATCGAAGAGAAACAATGGTTTTCGAATTGAGACAATGATGTATTGGACAATAATATGCGTGATTTGTGTATTGTTAATCGTGGATGACACCGTTAATGAAATTATTAATGATGCAATAATGTAACAAGAATTAGTGTTCGTACAAATTTGGTAAATTCGGCTTAACCCGGTATAGTAGTATCATGTAGGACTTCATTTATGCCACAACACAGCGGGAATAAAAAAATGTTCTCATTCCAGCTACTGAAAGTATATTGAAAAGAATGGGTGAATGTGCCTTTATTTGCCAAGAAACACGCCACTGGTCAAGTGACAGTGATATTTCCAACGATGCGGCGATGGAGAACACATATGTTATATCACGCCAAACAATTATGACGCATACATGTTAAAAGGAAAAGATAATCTCCAAATAAGTTTTTTTCACTATTGAAGCTCATACCAATAGCGTTTTTCTCGTTGACATTTCCTCCCTTGTCAAGCTGAATCAGAGTGATAATGTTTTCCCTGTGGCATTTTCTACACAAGTTTATAAATAACCGAACTATTTTTGGACTACGTCCGCTATAGCTGGCGAAATCTTATGGAATTTACCCTCTCCATCTCTTCCCGTTTTTTTTTTA
Source organism: Hanleya hanleyi (assembly GCA_036873755.1). NCBI lineage: Eukaryota > Metazoa > Mollusca > Polyplacophora > Lepidopleurida > Hanleyidae > Hanleya > Hanleya hanleyi. The sequence continues at coordinate 11,475 of JAVTVY010043891.1, forward strand.
TTTAGTTCCTTAACTCTTTAAGAAATGGACCGATTCCTCTAAAATTTACCAGGATAACTATATCAGGTCACGTGTACCAAAATCTAGGGTAGTTGCTCAAAGTTCAAGGTAGCTTTGGGATAAAAATCTGAAGTTTAATAAAATCGCATTCTTTGAATATATGAGGGAAAGACGACTTCTCTCAACAAAATGTCAAATATCAAGATCACAAATTTGATCCAAAACCAGGAAATCATCGAAATTCAAATTATTATATATTTAGTTGATAACATCAGAGACGATATACCGGGTACTGACGATATACCGGGTACCGACTAGCCAAGTTTACATGGCTAGTATACGACATATACATCACTTGAATCATCTTACCGTCCAGTATTTATATCCATCCTGGTCTGGGATATCAACGGATAATGCTACCAAGTGCTTCCTTTCTCTCAGAAACTGTGCAAACTGAATACGGCAATATAATCCGCGGTAACGAAAGTGAAACTGGAAGTGGAGAGTTTCCCCAATATTTGCTGTATAATGATGATTGAGTGATCGTTCCAAAATTGTACAACGGTGTCAGTTGTCTTTTCCTGAAAAATGCAGATGGCGCTACGAGAAAGTGAGACGGTTCATCCGGGCGACACGACGTTATGAACCTGTAACGATCTGGGTCATCTATACGCAGAAAGACAGACCCTGAGAGCGTGCACATCCATTTTCAGTCGACTTTCGGCAACTGTAACGGGGAATCCTCCGAAATCAACACCACGTGATGTCGTCAGCCAATCAAACTCTACCGACGTAACCCCAACGTTACCCGCCATTTTCGAGTCATGTGCTGTCCTACTTGTTCAAAATTGCAGATCTACACCTCTTGGATAATACGGAAGTTATTCATATCTGTATCTTTTGTAAGCCCAGACAATATATGTTTCAGAAGTGGCTTGAAAAGCCTGTAATTTATCAGATTTCTCGAGTCGATTCTCTGCCAGATGAAGACCGAACAGTATAAGGTAAAGTATCGAATATCGCTCCGCGATAATGGAGATCGACACACGTGTACGCAAAAAAGACGTTATGTGCCTGATGGGTATAAAAGCGACTGTACCGAACGAAAATTAGACTTATTCTCAAAATATAATTCAAAACATTGGTACGGTAAGATGGGTCTCTCCAGGGACAGTGATTTATACTCGGGAGACCAAAGGTTTGATCGGTGGACTGTCGGGTAAGCCTCTGCACTGGGTTAGTATATATAGGTTCGGACCTCGGTAACGTATAGCAGCCGTATTGTCCGCAAAACGCGCGTGAGCGACTGGTGATATTTCCAGGGGTTGTGGAATCGGGCTGCTGATACAGGGAGGAACCTACTGACCAGAAGATTGAGGGAAATCGCGATCTACCGTACCTGCCTGATTCGGAGAAGAAGTCACCCTCACAAGCCAGTTTACTTGTCATAGACCCTGTGTTCCCGGCAGAGAAGCATAACTGAGAGCGTTTTCACCTTGAAACAGGTGGCAGAAAACTGGTACTTTGCCTGAGAGGGAAGACGACAAAGGAGCATCATCACAAGGCAGGTTACAACTGCTGAGAAGACCGACGAATCCACGGTAGGAAGAGGAACCGACCTGTAGAGGGGAATACTTACAAGGAGAAGCAAACGTATCGACGGTGGGAAGACGAACCTACCTGTGGAGGGGAATACTTAAAAGGAGGAGCAGACATATCCACAGACTCAGTGGGAAGACGAATCAACCTATGGAATATACGTAACTACAAGGTGAACAGGCGTATCCACGCCGGGGAGGCGAATTGTCTCTAGGAAATACGCATCTACACTTTCTGTGGATTATATACTTAACTGGGAGGGCAGAGAGCAGCTGCTATATCCATAGCCTCGCTCCAACAACCGAGAAAAGGAAAGACGTCGAGCCAGTAGCCTAAGCTCAGGTCAAACGATATTCCGTACGAAGTAAGGGGCTAGCGACCAGGCCGCCCCTACAATCTCTTATCGTGGGAAAGGGACAGCAACCAGGTCTCCCTTTATATGGCACTTGTATATAATAGCTGCACATATTTACATCTTTAACCGCACTCATCTTGTACATCTAAATGAATATTATTGCATATTATTTTACTCTGTATCAGATTTGGTTGTCTCTACACTGTTCTAGTTTCTCGATCCAGACAAGTTGACAGGCCGAAGTAAATCTCCAGCCTTACAGATTGTACACTACCATTAACGAGACTAAGCTCAGCTGCGTCTTGTTCATTGACCCGCCTGGTACACGTTACAGTGGAAAACGATGTGTCGGGTACTAAGATTGAGGTCAAAAGGTGAACGGTCAAGATCAATGACCACTAGCAATAAACCTCGAAGATCTGGTAGATTTCGTTTTAAATACGTAGTCCATAGTGCCGATTAGGCTCTTGTTTCTCGTACACCGAAGCGCTTCTTTTTGATGTTTTAATTATTTTATGTGCCTATCGCAATATATTTATGCTTTATTTCTTAACATATATCTGTGTTGTTGATTACGGTCATTAAACTATAAATCGGTGTGTTTGTCTATTCACCCTCGTTTACAGTTTTGATTATAATACCGATGCGTTTTTATATTTATTGCGGAAGTTGAGAGGAAAAAGAAACACGCCAGTCTCACATCTAATCTGATAATTACATTAACCTGGAGACCAGGTGACCTATCATGCGAACCGTATTTCCTCTTCATTGTCAATTGGTTTACCGCGAGGCGTCTTGTTATTTCACACTCATAAAATATGACATCTTCGAAATGAAGTTCATGACACATACTTTTAGCAATTGAATAGGCAAGGGAGAATACGTAAGACATTTGAGATTCTGGCTTCTCCGAACATTTCTGGCGAGATAAATGAAACGAGATATTCTAAATATCAAATTTTGATAGCTGTGGGGTGCAGACAACTGTTCGGCAACCTGAACTTCTCCAGTCACTCATGCGGGCTTGATATTTCTGTAGGAAGTATATGCTCAAACTTTTAATCACTTAAAATTTGTATATATACGATCGAGTGTCCCTTCTGAAAAAAAACACTTTCGAAATGATGAAAACGTCTTGCGTGAATAACATGTGATATACCGGCCTATTTATATATCCTCGCATAAACGTTGAGCTCGAAGCTTTAGTCGCGCAGCTGGATTGACAAATATTATGTTAAAAGCTGGATAACAGGGTCAATCTGACCACATGTGTGAACTGAGAGAAGAAGACACACAATGAAGCAGGTTTCAGGTCAATTGTGTTAAAAGGCAAACAATATAGATCTACTGTCACAGTGGTAAGTGAACCATATCAAGGTTCAAATATAGCCGAAGACATTTATGGTCAAAAACGTCTTTAGAATATGCTCTAAGTAATAGTTAAAGTTCCTGAACTGAAGAGCGACCGAAGGGAGTGAAGCTCACTCTTACCCAGTAAACATCAAATACAAGAAAACTTATTGATGCAGATGCATCAATGCCGGCGGAAACGTTTGTAGCTTATAATCTGCGTATTACAAGCCGATTACGTGAGCAACTGGTGAATACAGGTCACGATGCACCATTATGGTTTTAAAAAAACGTCGATTTGTTTGTTTTCATTGAAGGTTTGACTAATGTAGTTCGCGCAAGGACCCATCTGGAAAGTGTGGGGTTAGCCGGAAGTTAAGTGCTTGCTGGCAAATGTGCACATGAACCGCATGTCCAACTAGGACTTTGAAAGTAATGTTCTCTGGTTGACGTATTAAGTCACTTCACATAGCCTGATGTAAGAGTTAGCTCTGTGGCATTATATGGTACCCATCATCAAGTCACTATTTCTTTATTGATGTGTGTCATTGTAAATTAAGCCTAGATCGACTTTCTCTACACATCAATCCGATCCGCGTGTTTTACTGTTTCGAGTTTTTAGTAACTCGCAGTTCAATCTCAAACATTTTGCTGCAGACGTACAGGTGAATAACTTGATGATGTATGGTCATCGATTTGGTCTCTCAGCCATAATAAAATAGTACTAAAGGACATTTATTCGATGAATTCATTATAACATAATTAATGTTAATGTGTTACCCACGAACGGATGATACAATCCTGTCGTTTTGCGATATGAAACTAGTTGGGTCACTCCACGGCACGTCTGTGAAGTATGGGTCGAGAAAACACCTGTTGCTCGTCCAATATCAAGATGGCCGCTCCCATGTTTACTGAATTCAGATATCCGGCGGCGCAGCGCCGCCGGAAATTAGTTCTAGAAATACCCATGTGTATCGAAACAGTTGTGCTGAAAAGGGGGAAACAGCAATTTTCAGTCAATCTTTGAAATGTGTACAATTTTTCTGTCACTGTCCATGGCATATCATGTTCTGAAAATGGTCATATTTATCGACAGAAGTTCGTTACACGAATTAAACTAAAACTCTCAAATGCAATTTCCGCCTTGTGTGATTTTGTTTTGTCTAACTTTGTATGTTGGTTTCGTTTGTGTCAGCACGCGCTTCGTTGAAACTCCGCCCTTAGCTGTCAGTCAATTACATCACTATCCAATCAGACAACTTTATCAGTGTATCAGAAATTTAACACTTCAGCTCATAAAACCTCTCTTCATGGAGGGAATCAAGCCATCTGATTGGATTGATATTTAGTTTAATTCGTGTAACGAACTTCTGTCGATAAATATGACCATTTTCAGAACATGATATGCCATGGACAGTGACAGAAAAATTGTACACATTTTCGAAGATTGACTGAAAATTGCTGTTTCCCCCTTTTCAGCACAACTGTTTCGATACACATGGGTATTTCTAGAACTAATGTTTGATGTTTATTGGGTAAGAGTGAGCTTCGCTCCCTTCGGTCGCTCTTCAGTTCAGGAACTTTAACTATTACTTAGCGGACTGTTTGTTGAGAGAGATAGAGAGAGAGAATTAAGGCTTAACAAGGTTCAGCAATATTTCAGCTATATAGCGACGAACAAACAAAATTCTAAGTATCCACGTTAATAACTTAGTAATCCAACACATTAAAACATACATACATTAAAACTTAACAACAAACCCATTTCTCTCAAATCACCTAAGATACAGTCTTCTTTCACCTGACTAAAAAGATCCTCTAAAGTCGCTTCTATGTTTGCTGAACCTCGTTAACAACATATTATTGAAGAATGATGAACGTCTTTTCAGTGTACACACCTCGCATGTTCTTAGGCTTTCATTTGCAAATTGTCCGGTAATGAGTGAGTCAGTCAGTCAGTGAGTCCATCCGAATCCTTTCTCCGACAAAATAAGGAGAACCGTTGATATTAGAACCTTGATTTTTGGCATGAACGTGCATTAGGGGACTGTTACCAGCAAGTTCTGAGCTGACCTAGTTTTGATGAAAATTTGACCTACTTAGGTGACCTATAATCCTCGAAATTGGCAAAAACATACCCTACTTCGTAGGTCCTGTGACGTTAGTCATACTCCCATGTATGTGTATAGGGTCATCAATTCTCCATTGCGAGTTCAGAGCAGCTCATCCATTTACAGATACGAATAATCATTAGTGTTCATACATATACAATGGCGATATCACTCGCATGATGTCTACGCGGTTCTTACAGAAATGGAAGAAGGCACACATATGTACATCGCGTCTAAAATTAGTAATTTGAGCTGGACAAGTAAACTTATTTCAATTTCTCAAGTTGCACACTATGATTAACCTTGACATATATACTAAAGGCTCGTCTCAATTCGATTAACGCTAGTCGAATCCGAGGGAAACAATATAGTCAAGAGTGAATCCAGGATAACTATACCCCAAATCAAGATACACCTTCAACGCTGTTCGTACTTATGCTATCGTCATGTAGTTTCAGTATTTGTTGTCAACAACCTGACGAACTATTCTACTTATCTCAACATCACATTACATTTAAAAATAATGACTATCAAAAAAATATGTACGAATTGTATCCATGAATTGTCAAGGATTGGCTGATAAGTTTACTTGTGTTAAAATATATTCTACTATTTTATTGTTTACATTGTTCTTATTCAAAACACCTGCACAGACGTTGAAGATGAGTGTGTTTTGGGCGCATGGGCGAGTCATTTCAAGCCGTATTCAAGCGGGATCAAACTTCACTCGATTGAATACGACCCGGATGGTAACTATTTGATGTTGAATAGGAGGATACATGAATAGCCATTTTCATGTATCTAATATGCATCGTTCAACCAGCGATAAACCCTCACTTTACGATAATATGATGAGCAAATTTAGTGATGAAGAGTTTTTTCAATCAGATATATTCAATCTAATGACGCTGATGTGATTCGTGGATATCAAACTGCCCATTCAGCATTAACCTTAATCTGCTCGTTTACAAACATTGGAAGAGGCTAAATTGTCTGAAAAACCTTTTTTTCATGCATGCGGAGAAGAATACAAGCGTCTAGTTCGCCATTCAATATTCAGCCGGCCTCCATTGAAGAATTTTCGCGTCCTTACTCCAAATACCTAATTCATATAATGACATTAGCACCAAATTAAAAGGATAAATCATAGTATACGTAAAACTAGGCTAATTTCCAGCAAGATAGAAGCGGTCAACAGTTTTCAATGGTGCCAGCAAGACATCATGATGTTGCAAAACTATCAAACCCGTATCGCTGATCAGTATTTTAATCCATATGATATACGTTGTAAACATCGTCATCTAGAGTATGATGTATCTCAGTCACGCTTTGATTGTGACTGTTCACTTGAACTCTATGAGGATCTTGAAATACATAGGTTCATACGACCCCTAGCACCGGGTTAAGCGGAATTAGACACAAGTTGGGAAATAGATAGATCTTGCACGCTACGCTCGTATTTTGCTATCCGTATGCGATAGGTATCGCAAAATTTGAGAAACTTCGAGTGGAGGCGAGTAGTATACAGCAAGCAAATTGAGGGAATAGCGCTTCACTGCGCATGCGCAGAACCTTGGGTGACGTCACAATGGGTGGTGTGCGCATGCGTGTGTGTGTGTGTGGTGGGACAAGATGGCGGCCTGTGTGTGGTGGGACAAGATGGCGGCCTGTGTGTGGTGGGACAAGATGGCGGCCTGTGGGTGGTGGGACAAAATGGCGGCTGTGAATTGTGGGTGTGAGTGAGTGCAAGATGGTGGTGGGACAAAATGGCGGCCTGTGTGTGGTGGGACAAGATGGCGGCTGTGTGTGGTGGGACAAGATGGCGGCCTGTGTGTGGTGGGACAAGATGGCGGCTGTGGGTGGTGGGACAACATGGCGGCTGTGAATTGTGGGTGTGAGTGAGTGCAAGATGGTGGTGGGACAAGATGGCGGCCTGTGTGTGGTGGGACAAGATGGCGGCCATGGTGATTGTGGGTGGTGGGACAAGATGGCGGCTGTGGGTGGTGTGAGTGAGTGCAAGAATGTATTCATCCGCGGTGATGCAGTCATGTCTGGCGGTGATTCGGTCTCGGGAAAAAGCTTCCGCGGAGAAAAAGTAGTCCCTAGATAAAATGGTCCGATGGGTCGAGTGAGGTATCAAAGTGAAGCTTAGGTGAGGGGGCATCTAATGGGCTGGGTGTGGGATTGAAATATCGGCATTGTGCGCATGCGCGGTGGCCGAAGGGTATGAAAATAGCCTTTTTGGAGCCAGGAGATTGACTACTGGTCCAGTGGGGTCGAGTGAGGTATCAAATTGAAGCATTCATGAAGGGGCATCTAATGGGCTGGGTGTGGGGTTGAAATATCGGCATTCTGCGCATGCGCGGTGGCCGAAGGTTATGGAAATAGCCGTGTTGGAGCTAGGGGATTGACTACTGGTCCAGTGGGGTCGAGTGAAGTATCAATGTGAAGCCTATGTGAGGGGGCATGTAATGGGCTGGGTGTGGGGTTGAAATATCGGCATTTTGCGCATGCGCGGTGACCCAAGGGTATGGAAATAGCCGGTTTGGAGCTAGGGGAGCCACTAATGGACCGATGGGGTCGAGTGAGGTATCAAAGTGAAGCTTATGTGAAGGAGCATCTGATGGGCTGGATGTGGGGTTGAAGTATCTGCATTCTGCGCATGCGCGGTGGCCGAAGGGTATGAAAATAGCCTTTTTGGAGCTAGGGGCTTGACTACTGGTCCAGTGGGGTCGAGTGAGGTATCAAATTGAAGCTTAAGTGAAGGAGCATCTAATGGGCTGGGTGTGGGGTTGAAATATCGGCATTCTGCGCATGCGCGGTGGCCGAAGGGTATGAAAATAGCCTTTTTGGAGCTAGGAGCCCCCTAATGGTCCAATGGGGTCGAGTGAGGTATCAAATTGAAGCTTACGTGAAGAGGCATCTAATGGACTGGGTGTGGGGTTGAAATATCGGCATTCTGCGCATGCGCGGTGACCCAAGGGTATGGAAATAGCCTTTTTGGAGCTAGGGGATTGACTACTGGTCCA
>JAVTVY010043892.1:0-22093 GCA_036873755.1 Hanleya hanleyi
TTCAAAATACAAAACAAAGACCGCTTAAGCAAAAGTATACCAATGATTTCTTTTACTACCTATGCCTTCTGGCTTGCGCTCTATGATGCCAGCAATAAATAATACTTGTCATCACCGCCCTCGTTATTAACGCACCCGCCTTCGCATTTGCAGAGGGTCGTGTATCGGATATCGGCACAGTTGCATTTGCACCTTCCTGTGCATGCTTTGAGTCGGCCGCAGTGCATGAGAATGGCATATGCCATAGAAGCGGTCCATAGCGGTTGTCATATGCTGGTGCAATCTTTGTGCCAGCTCCACTCACTGAAGTCAGGGACTTTTTGCTGGAGTGAAGCGACTCCAGTAGAAACTCGCTTGCAGCAGCGCTCACTTCACATGCTGCAAAAGCGCGGCTTGGGAGATGGGATGTTTTCCAGCGATCTGGTTGCAGTAGTGAAGAGGTGATGCTTGGCCTCATTGACACTGGCTGCACCACGTCCCTTGCTGTACATTAGTACGATGAAGCGTTCTATAAGCTCCATATGCAAGGGCTCGAGAGTGTCAGCATCATACGTGAGAGCCACTAGTGTGTCGGTGGGGTCCGATATGCTTGTACAGGCTGCCCAGGCGGTCTTTTTGCCACATCCAAGAAACTGTGAAGTCGTCTTGCACCCCATTAAGCTGTGAAAGAGAGGTAGTGCCACGGACTTTGATGGACCAAGATCGGAACAGATGGTTTGGACTGGAATGCCACAATACTTTTTCCTGAACCCCTAAAGTCCCGAAGTATGAATGGATCAGCGGCTTCTTAAAAAATGCTAACAGAAAGGAGCCATTCTCATTCATCAGCACACAGATCTCCAAGACTGACACGAGCGGAAAGCTCCTTCTGTGTACCCGTTTTGAGTCCGTGTTCTTCAACAGGCGTTTGGACCTCACAATAGTTCAACCTATGTTCGCACGATGGACAGCGATGTCCGGTCTTTAGAGACCCTCGGTCTATCGGAACTCTTGGTGGACTTCGGTACTGGAAAAAAATATTGTAACATTCCAGTTCATACCATTTGTTCCGATCTTGGTCCGTCAAATCCTTGGCACTACCCCTCTTCCACAGCCTTACTGGGTGCGACCCGACTTCACAGTTTCTTGAGAGCGCAAGCCAGAAGGTATACATGTACATGTAGGTACTAATAATCATTGGTATATTGTTGCTAAAGCGGTCTTTGTATTGTATTTCGAACATTTAAATACACATAGCGGCGTAGCGGCATAGTTATAGCATTTTGTCAGCAAATGTCATCTCCGAAGTATTTTAATATAATTTGTTCCTGAATAATCTTCGTTCGATTGTTCTTGACCTTTGACCCCAAAATGGGGTGACCTCAAATCTTCAAAATAAGATCAGAATCGGAGAATGCCACAAACCTCTATGGTATTATTTGTGGTTCTTTTGGTGTTATACCTACAATTGACCTCTGGTTCGGATGATCTCTACCGCGACTCTCAAATGAAATATTGCCCCGAATCGCCAAAATAAGGCCAGATTCGGGTTACTCAACCATGGAAGCCAATAGAATGAGGCAGTTTATATATCTTGCCCCAAAACCACTGATAATGGCGAATTTGTCCCCAAAATGTCCTTTAGGGTGACCTTAAAGGGTGATCTTGACCTCAAATCGTTGAAATGAGATCACAATCAGATTCTCCGACCCCCAAAACCACTAAAAAGTGCTATTATTCATATTTCTAGCCCTTTTAGTTATTTAGCTACGATTGACCGCTAACCCGGCTGGCGACCATATTGAATTTCGCCGAATATGGCGGCCCTAGGGGGCGCCTGTCTTGGCGCCCGTCAAAAATCGAAATAGTATGGTATGGGCGACATATGGGCCAAATTTGGTGCTTTTGGAAGAATGTGAACCAAAAAATCCCTAACAGCCCTGACTAGTACGGTAATTTCCCTATTAATTCACCTTCCAAATTTAATTCGAAAACGGCCGATTTTTCCCCTGTCGTGATTTTGTCCATCCTAATAAAACGAAAACGGGAGCATTTTCAATATAACCGTGAAACAATAAATTCGAACACTCCCGTTTTCGCCACGGAGTTCGTGCCGATGAAAGTAAAGTGAATATGTTACTAGAATCTCGTATAGTATGTCGCCGTATACTATTATTCGTAAACGCAGAGAAACAACAGGGAATGGTACAATATAATCAGACTGAATTACTATTACTTACAGTCTATAAGGAAAAAAATTGATCCAATTAACTCCGCAGTCCTGTAATTTTATCCTAACTTGATCGCGTTTCGCCGCAGTCGGGTAAAATATATACGGTAGTATACACGTGGTCGAGTGTCTACACACGGCCCGAATGAATCATTCTTCAGTTTCCAGCGTTCGTATATCAAATATCATTTTTTCAATCAGCATTCCTTTATTTGAAAAACACGGTGAATATTTTTCGAGAAAGCAGAATGAATTATGTTTGAATGAAACATAAAAATCATCGACAACGATGGTCGACGTGACACGCTCTTAGGAAATTTTCATGGCGCTCCTTTTCTGTTCAAGTCTTTACCATGTTTACGGTGGTTCATCGTCCCTCATTAATTCATGGCCCCTTTAACTTTTATACGTTGGTGATTAAATAGAATACATTTTATGCTAATATATTTTCAGATGAAGCCGGATGTCGATCTGACCTGGAGTCAACAATCGCATGCCGCAGTTATAATTTGGATATTAGTAGTGTTTAGAATTTTTTTTTAGGAAAATGGAATAAATCCATCCACGATATGGTTCTCAGTACTGCACGGACAAAATCATCATGATATTGAACATATGAATATATTTTATAACTTTTCTCAACTAGATTCTCTGAAAGGCTGAATTAATTTCACTAAACCGTTGAGAAACGGGATTGTACATTTGCTGAGCTTTTCGTCATGATTCTCCGATCAGAATACAATCACAACTTACATAGATGATCTAATTTACGGTTAATTGAAATGTCGATTTCTGTATATTTCCTGAAGTGGATCAGGTTATATTTACTGAGTGTATATTTATAAATTATGGAAAGGCTACAGTCGGGCCAAATCTCAAACCAGAAAGACGATCGGATGCAGGTAAAAGTTTTTCTTTTCAAGAATTAAACATTGTTGAATGACTTGATTTTGAGTCGGCAGTCATATATTGTGAACCAGGAACTTTCAATCATGTGATATTATTGAAATTACCATGCCGTTTATGTGGAATACGAACAACTGAACGGCAGGCAACAAGCTCAAGTGAGTGGTGACGATTTGATACAAAAGTGTAAAACGGATGCATATATGCATACAGCACTTTATTTTATTACAGGAGCACTACGATAACAATATATAACATAAAACGGCATAAAACAAAAGCATCATACATGCAATTTACTGAGGCATTGTGTACTGGATTTAATTTATCCGAGATTAAAGCTACAAGTTTTCAAATCGGCACATTCAGATGCGGACAAACTGGTCTCACTCGATCTTCATTTCCGGGGGAATATCTTCCGCAGAAAATCCAAGGAAGTCTTCATCGTCAGTCGACCAACTGAAACTCAGGGATAGTCTTGGAGTTGTGACACTGGCCATAAGGCAAAACACACCTGCTTATTTAGATATAGAGGATCTTACACGAGTGGCTATTTAATATGAAAGTTATGACACGAGTTGAGTAAGTTTTATATGTTGCGAGCTTTAGCGAGCAACATATAAAACTTACTCAACGAGTGTCATAACTTTCATATTAAATAGCCACGAGTGTAAGATTCTGTTTATCACATAACTGATTTTAAGCAAATTATAAACACAATAATTTGAAATATTTGATCATCGAATCTATCTAAAAATTTTCTTTCTTTGTTTCTTCTCAGCGAAAAAAACGTCCGTGGTTCAGGCGCATCACAGCCTTACAAGTTACTGTATACGCTAAGCCGATATAGTTCCAAAACGCAATCGAGTTTGAGCACCTCCCTTTTAAGACTGTTCAGTTTCCACAGCATTTCAAAATATCGTAGACCATTTCACAACAGAATGCAGTAAGTGTAACTTGTTAATTAGCAATTCTTCATACATTATTTATTTTGGATCATGTCATGCCACAAGTTACACTCGTGTTCGCTGCATGTCATCATGCGCGCGACATGTTGATGAGTTCCAAGCGACATGACGACAAGCTAGGCTGACAAGATCCTTTTGAATACGGTACGTAATCCGTTTGAAGTCTGTAATCATCCAGAAATAAGCAAACATCGAGAAGATTCCATGTAGACATATTACAGAAGAATGAACAAACGTTTACTTTCGAGATCTGACGGGATACGGTACCCAAAATGGCGGCCTGGCTCGATTCGCCAAACAACAATGACAGACTACGGTAGGCCCTACGTGAGTACTTTATACAAAATATGAAGCTCAAAACTGTCGAAATAATGTATTGCCGATCATTGCTGCTTGTATGGCTATTGACAATTATAGTATGCAGGTCGATGCATGTATCTGGATAAAATTATCGTCTTGCAGATATCTATGTTGTTGTTGTACTTGTAAACATAGTATTTCGTGGTAAAATTTTATCAATGGGGAAAATAGTTCAATGACGTCACCACCAAGCGTAGTGATTTATTTTCTCACGCTACATGTACTATCCAATCAGCTTGTTTGAAAGTGTTTAGTCAGCAGTTGTGAATTCGTGTAAATAGACTGCCTAATCCATTATTCCAAGACATGTATACCGTTACCTCTTACAGAGGGTGCTCATAGATGAAAAGGAGGGATTTCCGGAAGAACAACAACATCGCAAAATTTGTTTTTGTCCCCTATTGGGGAAAACTGACGTTTGTGAACTGTGTGATTTCCTGTCTATGTTGCGTTAAACGATACTATTTTGTTAAAACTTTTTCATTTTAAGTTTATCTAATTTTATCACATAACTATGTACACGCGACTAAACTAACTCAACACCGTTATGTGATAAAATTAGATAAACTTAAAATGAAAAAGTTTTAACAAAATAGTATCGTTTAACGCAACATAGACAGGAAATCACACAGTTGACAAACGTCAGTTTTCCCCAATAGGGGACAAAAACAAATTTTGCGATGTTGTTGTTGTTCTTCCGGAAATCCCTCCTTTTCATCTAGGAGCACCCTCTGTAAGAGGTAACGGTATACATGTCTTGGAATAATGGATTAGGCAGTCTATTTACACGAATTCACAACTGCTGACTAAATATACTACAACTATGTACACGCGACTAACTCTCTCTCTCGGTTTCTGTTTAGTTCAATGCCAGGATTAGGGAGGCTCTTTCAATGTGGAGGGCATAGCACAGTGTCCGGGAGTGGTTTTCTAGCTGTTGCAGTAGGTTGGTGGAATGTTTTAGTACACTCTGAGGAATCAGCATGCTGAAGTCTAGCACAATTTGTGTAATTTTTATCGGGTCGGACCGAGCTTCTGTAGCTAAGCGATCGTGTCCTGCATTTTTCAGAAGGGTGAGCATATTTTCGACCCGGTGCTCGCGGATGTGCTGCAGTTTAATGCAAGAGCAGATGGAAGTGTGTGCGGTCCTCCGTAGCATCTAAACAAAGGATGCATGTTGGGTCAACGGAGAATTGGTTAAATCTTGCGCGGTTTTCTTGTAGTGGATAGCAGCCAGTGAGGAGTTTGGCCTTTATGGCTGCTCTCTGGATGCCATGGGGACAGGAATTAGCTAGTGCCCATACATGATGCGGGTTTTTTACTTCACAAGCCGCAGTGTTCAAGAACTTGAGCGAATTTTTCTTGGCAGCTTCATCCCGGAGCCAATCAGTCCAGAATTTGTTGATGATGATCTTGGCCTTGCGCTTGAATGAGTCTCTAGGTGGCGGATTGAGAAGAAGTTCGACTGCAGGTGGGAGATTATATTTGGCGAGAATTGATCTGATTGTAGAGAACCAACTGTTGTCGTTGATGGACCTTAGTGCTATCTGTCGACGAGCGAGGCTGTATTCCCTACTCGCTGGATCATGGCAAATAGACAGAAAAAGGGAGATCATTCTTTTGTGAATGGATGCTTCGACCTTCTCGGCCCCAACGAGGAGGGTAGCAGCTGCATCTGCACATCTGGTAGGTAAATTCTGAATTTGCTTAATTTTTTGCTTCTGGAAGTTTTCGAGCTTCAGGAGGTCTGCTTTGTTTAAGGAGATTGCTTCGAGGTTATGAGTCATTCTTGGTAGGACGTAGGTGTTCCAGATGTGTATGCCGATGATGGGGTTCACACCGTTTAACCCATGTAGTCCAGCTCCCATCAGGCTGTACGTAGTACTACGGCCCGTGACAATCCTTTCGTTGATTACTTCAGTTTGGTTTCTCTGGCGCTTGATGCCGAGGTGTTTTATTTCTGGTGAATCCAGGATTTCGTTTCCGTTGATGTCTAGATCTGGGGGAGGTAGTGTTGATATCTGGTGAAGGGTTAACGTAACACTTTTGCTTGTGTTAATTATTTGATGGTCTCTATTAGCTGTATTTTCGATGATCTGCACTTGACCTTTTTCAGCCTGCCAGGATGTAGTTAAAAGGGCTATGTCGTCGGCACAGGTTGGGGCGGAGACGTCAATATCACCAATCAGGAAGCCGAGGGCAGATTCTTGCAGGTCGAAGAGTAGGGCGTTGTTAACAATTTTGTACATTTCACCAGAGAGTGAACTCCCCTGTCTTGTGTCTTGGAGCAGAGGGAAGGGGTCACTGAGGTTTCTGTTCCATTTGGCGCAGTTTGTCGCTTCGTGATATAGGTCAGCAACAAGGAGCCACATAGTGCCATTGATTCCACGCAGGTATAGCTTCCGGAGTAGCTGTTCATGCCACACGACATCGAATGCTTTGTGAGCATCGAATGTCGTGAGAATGAGATTGTCTTTACAATTCTTGGCTTCGGCATGGGCTTCCGTGATGATGAGTGCGGCATTGTTGCAGGATGCTTTCTCCGTAAATCCACGTTGAAGGGGGTGTTGGGACTGTTTCAGTAGAGGTTTCATACACTGTAACAGAACTTTTTCAACCACTTTGCCGACTATGGGTAATACGGAGATACCTCGATAGCTTGAGGGGTGGTTCGGTGGTTTTTCTTTTTTTAGGATCGGGGTGACCACTCCACGCTTCAGTAGTTCCGGGATAAGTCTTTGTCGTGACATGCAGTTAAGTAATTCGGTGAGGTAGGACGTCACTGGGAAGTCACCGTAGAGAAGGTGTTCGGCGGTGAGACTATAAATATCTGGGGACTTGCCTTTGTTTAAGTCCTTGATGGCTGCAGAGACTTCTTCAGGAGAAAATAGTAGAGGTTTGTCCTTATGTTGGGCTAGGCTCTCCATTACCATGAAGTCAAGATTGACTTGCTCAGTGTATGATTGGCCAAAATGTTCGTTATTAGTGGGGGACGCCAGTTCTTTAAAGTATTGTCTCCACACATCAGGAAGTTGATCGTCTTCGTAGAGGTCGCCGTGGAGCAGGAGTTGCCGTGTCTGTTTCGTTTTGGATTTCTGTTGTCGATTGATGTGAAGCACCGACAACAATCATCTCTGCATGTGCTCTGTTTTGTTCAAATATAGTTATCATAAAGACTTACCTCTTTCCCGTTTAGTTAAATATTTTATTGTTAACTCATTCGGTACCGTAAGCGCCATTTGGCGTCGCAGATTTGGGCCTCCTCAACCCCATGACGCCATATGGCGCAAATCATAACTGTCGTGGGAAAATAGAATTTTCATATCTAAGCATTGTCAAATGTAATTAAAGGCCTATATGTTTACGAAGCTTATTTTCTCACGTAACAATTTCTGAAATTTGGATTTGACTAACAGAGAAATTATTTCAAGATCGTTGTTTGAAAACGCAGATAAAAAATAAAATCACGAAAATTTCCAAAATGAAGTCGGCCGTATACACCATCATTGGAATTCTTATTTTCCTGGTCTGTTCAGGAAGAAATATCACGTAAACCATACATATATCGAAAGATAAGATCGCTATCTATCCGATTATATATAAAGCATTTTCGTATTGAATGAAAAATATAATGAAATAAAACTATAATCCGAGAAGAGATCTGTGAGAACATCGCGCCGTTTCGGCACACATTTGCAAATGTTCAAATACCTGGAAGAATCATACGATTCCTTGAGAAATCTGACGAATTCACGAGATATTTTCTGTCAAATTTTCTGTCAAGGTACAGGTATATATCCATTGTTGAGAATTCCTACGATCGTATACGTTTGGTAAATTTATTTCCCAATTATTCCGCTATTGTCCGACACCAACTTGTCAGAATTTCCCTCCATCTTTTCTGTTTTGATTTCTCCAAACAAACCCGCGATGAATGAGGCAACCCGATTGGCTCGCCTTGTGACGTAAACGCTCTTATCCAATCCACTTGCCCAAAACAGCGGGCTTATCAGAAAGATCGTTTCGTGAACACTGTTTTCAATCCAATCAAATCTTTCGTTTCACTGGCCATCCGATGGTGATTCTACTACGAGAAGAAAGCTGAATGAATGGGATTTACAATGATACGTCATTCATTGAAATCGGTTCAGGGAAACGGAGCACGGACGCGATTGAATCAGACGAGAAAAAAAACACTTCTGCTTCATTATTTTGTGTGTAATATAATCACTATCAACATAATTTCTACCAGATAAAAACGTTAATTTGTAAGTTATATGTGGATGAAATAAATTGAGGAAATTATCATCTTTATCCTGGGAATGGATACTACAATCAGCTATAAATTTTACCAGCCAGAGATTACGTACATCTGAAACCAGACCATGACAATTTCGATGTTATTTTTGTTGAAGCATCTTTTTCAAACAGATAAAAACATGTTTTCATGAAATTTGCATGCATAATTTCATGTATATAATTATAAAAATAACACAAACACAATTTCTGATGCTTGTGTATTTCATGGAGATATAAAGTTTCAAATTTTATTCACTTTCATAAACAAAATATTTTTGAAATGAACTTTTGGTCGACAGCTTCTGTGATGGACATTTGTGCACTGCACACATTGAGACTCAGCTGTGGAGCTACTGGAACAGAGGCCAGAAATGACGCTCGGTACTGAATGAGTTAATGAAAATACTTCTTATGAATACCCACGAACTTACCGAAATTCCAGCAATAAAAATTCTTTGGAATTACACCACGCATTTTTACAATAAGAATCAAAACATCGCTATCGCCATTCCATTACTCTAATTCTAAACAAATTTGAGAAACATTTAAACGGCAATAGGTCAAGTTTCTGAGATGAGAACCTACCAGTAGCTAATTAATATTCAGAACGATATCATACTTCGACCCCATACTTTTAGTAAAATGTTACAGTACCTGTACCGTAATAGATATTCTCATACTTGAAACAAATCGAAACCTGTATTGCCGACTGACACTCGGTTCTCTTGTACAATCCGCCGTTAATTCTACATTCATTTCGTTTCATAGGTCCGGGATATTTATTCAAGTCCTGGATGGTGTGTGTAAAATCATGGACAGTGCAGACCAAAAAGTCTATGGCAGTCCGATTATCTGTCTAAAGCTTCGTGATACAGACCATTTTCAGGGTTCATTCACAACAACAACGTTGACATACCGAACGACTCGAACATGGAATACTCTAATATGTGTATAGTTTTATATTTCCAGAATATTCTTTCAATTCCATGTCAGTTAGGTTTCATAATATAGATCATAGCTAATACTGAACAAAAAGGAAGGAATACGTTCAATGTTTTGGCCTACTTTTACGATGTTATTATGGACGCGAATTTACGGACGTCAGCTCAAAAATCTGCACGATCTTGCTGAACTTGTCACTCGATCAATATGGTTGACTTCCTCGAATAAAATTAGACGCCTTTATCAGGGTAGAGATTTTCTGACATCATACACTGCCTTTTATGGAAACTATGATGAGACATCAAAGTTAATACACGGTAATAAATACGATCACTACGACCACGGCAAAGCGGTCCGCCATTTTGGATCTCCCGTGAAAATCGGCGCGACATTTAATTCGAACACTAGCGTTTTTCTGGAATTCGCTCGACAAATAATTCGAAAGTAGCCAATTTTTGGAGTGGCGAGTTTCATCACTACATCGCGAATTAATAGGGAAATTACCGTAGCAAATTAGCAAATTTGTCCTGAAAAGAAAATCTGGCATGGTCCCCAGGTGGCACAACCTTCAGACAGATTGGAAAATCCAAAGTGACATATTGGGGAAAGGTACCCACATACCAAATTTGGAAAGAATCCATTCAGGTTTACGAAAGTTATTGTCCAGAAACAAAATTTTAACTTCGCCCATGGGTGTTATCACCTATAGATGGATCAGCATGAAAATCAATCCCAAAGTGACATCTTGAGTCAAGGTACCCATATACCATATTTGATACAACTTTTGGTTCAGTTTTTCATAAGTTATCAGCCGGAAACAAGGTCGGACGGATGGACGGACATCATTACTGTAGTCCCCTTCTAGCCCTTCGGGGTTCAGCAACAAAAATAGTATGTCCAACTGGTGGTTAGGGCATCCACACCAAAACTGTGCCAGGCATATTTCTCAGACTGGTCATGCCGGAGTAGAAAGCACAAAAGGAATGACAAAATAATCTGTAAAGGTTTCAGATAACATATATGTGGTGTGTGTGTGGTGGTGACAGCAGATCTCATGTTACATTAGCCTCCACTTATTGAAAATGTGATGATTATTGTTCAAGACATAATTTCAATTCTGACACAACCAAAGAAGTATTACAACTGTGTTAAACAACATGTTTAGTCCTGAATTACATATGGTTGAAAAGTGTTTCTTTGAGTTGCATCAGATCTATAATTGACCATCCAAAATTGCAGGACTTGGGGGATGGGTGGGGGGGGGGGCATAAATTTGCATACAGTAATAATGTATGCCAAAACTAGTCATCTGAAATAGTAATCGATGTATGTGTAGTGATAATAAGCATAACACGATTATGAATATTTATTTCATTCTATACTCACACATCCAAGCTGGGAGACATCAAGATGGTGTTCTTGCACTTCTCCACTGCATCAGACAAATAGGAAGTTCCCCACCATGATGGCTGTTTATCATTGTGTTTCCCATGCTCCTTCACATCTGACCATGGATTGATATCCTCATTAATGAAGTGCAGAAGTGGTACAGCATAAAGCCAGTGAAGATCAAAATGATTGTAACAGCATTTACGGCACAGCGCCAGCACATGCCCAAAAACCTCCCTGAAATTGACAATATAGTGTATCTAGGATATCAGTTTATTCGTCATTGTGCACTGCATGCTACGGAGAGAATATTAGTGCCTCAGCTCCTCAACAGCGTGTCATAAGAGGCAACTAATTGGGGCACCCATGGGGGTTCCAGGTGCAAAGAAATAGAGGTACTCTTGTGTGAAAAAGAATAGGACCCTACTCATCATGCTTGTGGGGTGTCCAATTTTGAAAAGGAATAGGACTGAAACATTGTGATATGACTGAACAATTGTTGAAAGTGATGATAAATCATAATCACTCACACACCTTATTTGTCCAAAAGGTTACATGGAAGTACAGTTTGATACCATGCTTGGTTAAGAGCACACCCAATCTGATTATATGAAGCTGCACATCTGAAAATCCATCGGCTCTGGGTGCCAGCCATTCATAATTTATTCAAGCTGAACCATACCACTTTGAAAGTCGAGCATTTGAACGGTATCAGAGATAGAGATCATTAATGATTTTGCATAAATTAAAGATGGCCACTCATCCTTCCCGCCACTCCGAGAAACTGATGTGGATATTCATTGCAAGTCTCTTGATACATCGATGCTCTATACCAAGTTTCGTATAGAACATTTAAATGGTATCAGAGATATACATAATGAAAGATTTTGCATAAATTAAAGATGGCTGCCAAGATTTCTGCACAATCAAGGAAACCAGATCTGTCATTCATCATAAGTCTCTTGATGCATCGATGATGTATACCAAATTTTACTTCGAGCACTAGAACAGTATCAGAGATAGAGATCATTAACGAGAAAGCTGTGAAGGACAGACGGATGCTAGAACAGACTGACTCACGTACATGATGACGACAATTCCCTTCGGCCAAATTTTGACTGAGGGGTAAATACGAAGCTGCGCATCAAAGATATACATATCATTAAAGATTTTGCATAAATTAAAGATGGCCACCAAGATTTCCGCCCAATCAGAAACACCAGAAATGTCATTTATCGTAAGTCTATTGATGCATCGATGATGTATACCAAATTTTACTTCGAGCACTTGAACGGTATCAGAGATAGAGATCATTAATGTTTTCGCATAAATTAAAGATGGCCGCCCATCCTTCCCGCCACTCAGAGGAACTGATGTGGTTATACATTGCAGGTCTCTTGATACATCGATGCTGTATACCAAGTTTCGTATGGAACACTTCAATGGTATCAGAGATATATATCATTAAAGATTTTGCATAAATTAAAGATGGCTGCCAAGGTTTCCACTGAATCAGGGAAACTGGTTTGGTCATTCCTTTAAAGTTTCTTGATGCATCGATGATCTCTACCAAATTTCACACTGAACAGTGAAATGGTAGCTGAGATACACAAGATTAATGGTTTCGCATAAATTAGATATGGCCGCCAAAGCTTCCAACCAATCGGGTCCAGATTCAATAGCGTTCTGGGTCATGAGCATATGGATGTGCAGAGCAAGTTTGGTGTGCCTAGGGTAAATCGTTCTAAAGATATCTTGGTAACGAGAAAGCTGTGACGGTTTCGCATAAATTAAAGATGACCGCCAAAGTTTCCAACCAATCAGGTCCAGATTCAATAGGGTTCTGGGTCACGAGCATATGGATGTACACTGCAAGTTTGGTGTGCCTATAGGGTAAGTCGTTCTAAAGATATCTTGGTAACGAGAAAGGTGTGACGGACAGTCGGACAGACGGTGGGACAGACGGACGGACGGACGTACATGACGACGACAATACAGAGTATTAAAAACAGATCTAGAAACCATAACTGTAGCTGTAACATTTGGTATCTCAAGACCTGTTCGGTGACCTTCTGATGTGAAAATAACTGCCAAATTAGCTATTATAACTGACCAATCAACACAACCATCTGTTATCTTTCAGAGTTTATCGGAAATACACAAATGCATGGGAGAATACCTGATCCAGTTTGTCTGTGAATAACAGCACTTTCCAAATTTATTTTGGTTTTGAGCAGAGTCGCGGGGAAGTTCTGCGAGTACAGCCTCAAACTATAGCAATAGTGGGGGGTCAGGTCTGTTTTCAATCACATTGTTGCACACATTGCGCCCACACATCTTCTATCAAGAATCACAAGCAGATTCAATCTGAAAGGAGTTCAAGGTCCTTTTCCTTGAAATATGACTGGTTCAAGGCCTCCTGACGGGCTGAACTTGACGAGGCTATGAGTAGTAGATACAATCTGATGAACAGAATCAACTAAATGATGCAACAGAGGTCAGTCTTATCATCCAAGAAACACACTTAAGAAAAGAGTATACACTATTTAGCATAAAGGCATAAAATAATATACTCAGCCTAGCAGGGTATATCCATGGTATTTTAGTTTCATTAGGCTGTCAATATTGATTATCTTTCCAGTAACCTGATGTTCAAAGTTGTGAATGTGTATTGTTAGTTACACATATTGTCAGTGAACCAGCAGAGAAATATGGGGTCAGTAAAATTTATATTGGGCGAGACTTCTGCCCAGCCCAATATAAATGTTATTTAGGAAAAATTTGGGTTGAAAGGATAGCTTGTGAACAACTTAGGCCCTATATGTTGTTGTTGTTTATCAAACAAAAAGTGCAAGTTAAGTCAAACCTTTGCAATATTCGTTGGTGTCTAAACCAGCTGATTACATTAAACTAGATCTGTATTCTAGAATTTTGTTGCACTTCCAGAAAGCAGAAATATTTTCTTTCAGTTTCAGAAAACATATTAAGTGGAAAAATATTTTTTTAATATTTACAGAATTACTCTTATTTTCTTTTGCTGGTAGTTCCATACCTTTAATATTTAATAAGGAATCACTAATTCTGATTTCTGTAAAATAGTTTTGAACATTAAATGTTCTTTTCTTGTTTTAAGATAAATAATCTGTCCATTGGGTAAGCATTTTTTTTTTCTTGAAAATAAATAAGCTTAAAATCTATACATGTGTATGTACCTCATGTATGGATTTTTTTTTTAGAACACGAAAAGAACATTTTCAATCCCAAAATATACTGAAAAATTCTGAACTATTAAATTGATATAGAACAGTATGCATACAAGCTATCATCACATCATTCTGGGTAATTAGCTTAGACAGTAGAAAATACACTATCACTTATGTGTTCTGAAATGACAAGAATATATTCTTTATTTCTACAAAAATTCAAATTTCAGGAATATAGATCTAGTTTCTAGATTTATTTTCTAAAACCAAGATTTTTGTAGAAAATTATTTCTCAAAGAGTTTCGTGAAAAAAACAATACTTTTTTGACTTTGAGGAACTGTTCACAAATTGAATGATATCTAATTAAGAACTACAGCTGCTGCTGAAAGTTGTTGAAAACTTCAAAATGAAGCCCCACGATTGACTGACGCAAGTGCTTTGCGACAGGAGCTACGGTAATGGGAGATCACCTAGTTTGTGCTACAAATTACAGGTGGATGGAAGAATATCGGGTGATCATGTGACCATGATTGCTTGTTTTCATCGAACGATTTTGTCTAAAGCAGGATAATGTGATTTCCAGGGCTTTTACACGTAGAATAGGCAAATTTCAATCTTGAGGATCTCGGTGAGCTGGAACTTAACAATATATACTTTAGGTTATCTCGATATTAATGCAGAGTAGCTCAATGAGCCCAGAACTCATCAGCAGTTGGAATTCAGATGCATGTGTGGTGTTAATTGTGGAGTTGAGTCATAGCCCATTAAACTCAGTCTAGGCCAAGATCCCTTATCATCTTCAATAGAGTTCAGGGCCATGACCATGCAGATTAATGTGTGGTGTACATATAGAAGGACTATTAACTGTGAACCTTCAATCATGATGGTTGTAATATCTGTCCTCTGTAGCAAAGTACTAGAAAACGATGGAATTGGATGGCATAGCTATTCATCATTAATGATGCAGAAAAATAATATCAGTGCCGAGGACTTGCCACTGCAGCCCACTAAAAAACACATATCCCCAGAAGTAAAAGATAAATTGAAAACTATATATATACAATTCTATCAAGACAAACTACGCGAGTCCGAAAAATTACTTTACTACAAACATATAGAACAAACATATTCTATATCTCCTTATTTGAACTATATAAAAAATCGAAACTATAGGCAATCACTAACTAAACTTAGGATCTGCGCACATCGGCTCGAGATAGAAACCGGCAGATATCGGAAAATAGACCGGAACAAACGATTTTGTAAACGGTGTGAGAAAACAAACCAGATCGTTGAAGACGAGTATCATTTTGTTTGTATATGCCCGAGTGGTAAAAAACTTCGAAACATTCTATATAACATCATCAACAAATCCTGTCACCTATTTGGGCAACTAACTGACCTCGAAAAATTCTATTTCCTGATTAACCCACCCACCCACCTTTCCCCAACAATAGGACAGTTTATGTACGAAATGCTTCTGGAGAGATCAACACAGCTCACAATATCTCCTGCCACTAGGACTGCCTCAACCTCCACCTAATTTATAAATTGGAACGAACTGGCTTTCTTGACTGGGGTGATTATGTCCTATCACAATATAACCTTTATTATGTAAATGTAATATTTTATCTTAGCTTTAACATTTTCTGTATGTATTCATGTATAGAAATAAAGAATTGAATTGAATGTAATATAATTCATCGATTTGACCTCGTATGTAAAACGTCACGGTCACAACTATAAGCAGGCTGTGTTAATACTCCCTAATATATACACAGAATATCTGCCTGGTTCTGAACAGTTTCTATTAAACAATGTATTCTAGTAAATACATGTATCCAATGTATTCACATGTTCTAATCATGAGGTAAAAATGGAGTTATCAGCCTAAATTTCTCTTACCTTTTGAATGTTTGAAAATGTTTACCAAAAGCAGTCCATTCTGGGCAACACTTTGTCTCATTGTTTGGATGAAACATCAACCCTTCAAAAAGCACTTTGGTGTCGATGCCATCCATCTGTACTTTGTGTTGGACAGCTAAATGAATGATGATAATGGCAGCGACAATCCTCAGCTCTGTGTTTTTTCCAGCTTTCTGCAGGATTTGCAGATTTCTCTGAACCCAGTCATGAAGTAGCTACAGTTGGAATAAAAATTTTAAAAGTCTAATTTTACTTTGCAGGTACATATTATCTTCATCAACAAGTGCATTCATGGTTTGAATTACATTTATAAGAAAACAAGTGTTCAATGGAACCAAATGGCCGGATTGAAAAGGCGATCAGAGAATGTAGCAGCATTTCAAATGAAGTTAGTGTTAAATGAAGCTTAAACACTGCCTGCTGTCACCCTAAATTTCAAATCCACTCGGTGTTACATAAAGCCATCAAACTGCCTGCCTGCTGGCCTTTGTCATCATGTTGAAAGTCAGCTGAAATCAATGTTAAATGTACTCTATGGGTAAGCTGCAGGAAAGGTATTATCGGCTGACCAGGGAATAATACTGATTAAATAATACCAAAATTAAGCTTTCATATACATCTCATATTGTATACCTGATGAATACATGTACATGTATGTAACATGTTCTTGGTGTACATTTATTTTGAGTTTGGTACAGGTAATCATGTGTGCTGGTTTGTTAATTTACTGATGCGACCTAGCTGTATGAAGAGTTATATTACGATATACTGAAAATCGTTTTAATGAAAACGGCCATTCAAAATAAGATGTATTTTCATTTTATCCCAGCTTCACAATTTTTGCTTATATTTACTGGATGTCTGTAAATCGTAAGATGTGTGATGGAATGATTTAATAGCAAAATTGCAGGAAAAATGTAGTCAAAATTCAAAACTAACAGGGGTTGCCGGTTATTTCATATTATACTAAAATATGGTTCATGCAAAAGCTTTAGGGTAAATCATATGATATGGAATAGAATGATTTGATACAAAAATTGAAGGAAATGTTGTCCTTCATTTAAGGCGACATGAAATTAAAAACTAACAGGGGTTCAGTAGAGGGTGGGGCTCTGTACCAGGGGTGGGGGAGAGGGGCATATACCCCCAGGGTGTAGTGGATGAGTGCAATCAATGCAGTATCAGATATGCTATCTGAAAATATCAGCATATAGAGTTGGGCAAGGCTTAGTTTCGAGATACAGGGTGGAGCTCTGTTCCGGGGATGTAGGGAGAGGTGGATATACCCCCAGGGTGTTGTGGATGAGTGCAGCCAATGCTGCATCTGGTATGGTATCTGAAAATATCAGCATATGGGGTGGGGCGAGGCTTAGTTTTGGAGATACAGGTTGGGGCTCAGTTCCGGAGGTGGGGTGGGGGAGTGGAGATATACCCCATGGTGTATTGGAAGAGTCCAATCTATGCAGTATCAGATACGCTATCTGAAAATATCAGCATATGGGGTCAGACGAGGCTTAGTTTCGGAGATAGAGGGTGGGGCTCTGTTCCGAGGGGGGGTGAGGGGGGAGGAGGATATATCCCCCAGGGTGTAGTGAATGGGTGCAGTCAATGCAGCATCTGGCATGGTATCTGGGAATATCAACATATGGGGTGGGGCGAGGCTTAGTTTTGGAGATAGAGGGCGGGACTCTGTCCTGAGGGTAGGGGAGAGGGGAGATGGGGATATACGCCCAGGATGCAGTGAATGCAGCATCTGGCATGGTATCTGGGAATATCAACATATGGGGTGGGGCGAGGCTTAGTTTTGGAGATAGAGGGCGGGACTCTGTCCTGAGGGTAGGGGAGAGGGGAGATGGGGATATACGCCCAGGATGCAGTGAATGCAGCATCTGGTATGGTATCACTATATGGGGTCGGGCGAAGCTTAGTTTTCATGATACATGTACATGGTCT
This sequence comes from Hanleya hanleyi, assembly GCA_036873755.1. Taxonomy (NCBI): domain Eukaryota; kingdom Metazoa; phylum Mollusca; class Polyplacophora; order Lepidopleurida; family Hanleyidae; genus Hanleya; species Hanleya hanleyi. The sequence goes on from JAVTVY010043892.1 coordinate 18,154, forward strand.
ATAGAGCTCAAACTTTTACCAAACCTTGAACACAAAACTTGTATCCTGGAATGTTGACGACGGACAGCCAGCCAGCCAGCCAGACAACATCAATTCATAGGACGGCTATTGCTTCGCAATCCGTCCAATAGTATGTACTAAAGTCAGCTTTTGTAGAATTGGTACATTAGGAGGCCATCTTACACTTTTGCTCACTCTATTTTGTCTTCAAATTTCTTCAACACACATCTGAAACCCTTTACATTACAGTGACAAATATACAGATTATCAAAAATTTTGCAATTAGAAATGGCTCCTAAGGTTTCCGTCCAATCAGAGAAACCGGTATTCATTAGGGAGCTTCTGGAAATTGTGGCATACTAGGAACTGGCATAGGGCATTCTAAACAGAGGCTTGGTGCACAGAGTTGGAACCCCTAGGAACTCCATGCCATGCTTTTTGGAACTCGGCAGATAAAGGATGGCTTAGGCCATACCATGCAATATGGCATGAGGGGAATGGCATATGCCATTCCAATTGGAACTCTAACCCTTATAAAAAAATACCATGGTTTATAACGGAATGAACCATGGTAACCATGGTAATACCATGGTTTTCATGGTAATACCATGGTACAGATGTACCATGGTTCAATGTACCATGGTTTTCATGGTAATACCATGGTACAGTTTGTACCATGGTTCAATGTACCATGGTTTTCATGGTAATACCATGGTTTTCATGGTAATACCATGGTACAGATGTACCATGGTTCAGTGTACCACGGTTTACTCTGTTCAACAATGGTAACAACATGGTAATACCATGGTACAGATGTACCATGGTTCAATATACCATGGTTAAACTTAACCATGATCCACTAGGGTAATACCATAGTAATTACCTTGGTGCACAATACATTGGTTTAACATACCATGGTTAACCACTTTGAACAATATTAATACCATGGTACATAAAAAACCATGGTACTGTATAACATAGTTAACCAAAATATTATTTTTCTGATTTTTTTGGCGTACTGTTGTTAGTGAAAAAACAAACAACAAAACATGAGAAGGCTTTCAATTTACGAGAAATAAATGAATGAATGCAAAGTTATGCCTGTGAATAAAGTTGAATGGCTGACAGAAAGACTTAGAAACCGGTATAGTTAAACAAATGATGTTTACAAAATGTACTGATTGTAATTTGTATGAGCATGCCTTTATTTTTACCTCTGGCAAATAGCATCACGTGGTGCAAGGCGGAAAAGAAATGTTGACCTCTGAACAATTATATACTGGGTACTCTGAATGCTTGTCCTGGAACAAAAGACATTCTTATTTTCTTGGCTGGAATCAGTGAGGCTTATAACATGTTTAATTGTCATCTCTGCATTAAGGATTATAAACAATTAAGGGAAGAGTCTCCCCTAGTTCCCGGAAATAGGAATTGACATCTTCAACTCCGCAAAATTTGACCCTGCAGAGCTACGGCGCAGGCCTTGCTTCGATGAAAAGCCACCCCACGAATAGGGAAATGTGACCCAAGCTGAAACTTTGGAAGCTGACAGTCAACATGTGCTTCAATGCTTCATACGATTTTTCTTAAATTTGAAGCGAAAACGTTTTCTAAACTTCAATACAAGAGAATTTTTATCAAAACTATTTGTCAGTTCAGTAGTTGCCGAATAAATCCTACGTCGGATTTCGACTTCTCAGACAACAACAACAACACGTACAGTCAGGCTGACAAAAAAAGTGACATCGTCGCTGGGAATTTTTTTTATGTCTTATTTTTTCGAACAGGCTGTTTTCCACTGAATGTCCTTTTCAGTATATACGTCCTAATTTTCCCTCTTTTAATAGCCAGGCGGGTTGCTATACTTCGTTGATTTCCGTTGTTTTTCCGAATGGTTGATCGAGTCAAGTGTGAGATCGAAAACGAGGCTACGACAAACATGGCGGTGAAAAAGTAAATTTCTGTTTGGTCTGTTTTGTCGCGAGTTCTTCGACCTGTAATCGGACTAGTCACTCGACCATGCAGTCCTTTGTCAAACGACTGTTCGTGATAAAGTTGAGTGAGATTCTAGCGTTACTTTAGGGTTCCTATCTCAACAGTAACGGAAGTGATCCACACCGTCACTGAGACCAGTCAGTCACACAGATAAATGCGGCAGTTAGATCAAGGCATCACCGTGAATGGAGCGCTCTATGGCACAGCGAGGAGCACGGCAGCGAGCGATTATCCTGGCTACCCAAGCCATTGTTTAGCAGGGTGCATTCGTCCCATTTGCACTCTCCCAATAGCTTATCATTCTATCAATAGAGACTGATTACTACAAACAGGATGCAGCGAAAACGAGGCGTAAACTGGACCCTCCATGATGTTTGGCATTGTAAAATTGTTGATGAGCTCAACAACGATTCCAGTTGTGTTTATTCATTCGTGCAAGTCTCTTCATACATCGATGCTGTATTCCAAGTTTCATATAGAACACTTAAACAGTATCAGTGATCACATCATTGAGGGGAGACGAGGGTTGACTTGGGTGCATACGATGGATCTCCGTTTCTGCTAAACCTAGGACCATGAAACTTTGTACAGGTGCAGAGATGGATTAAATATGATTGTATGCAAATTTTCAGGGTGGTCACGTGACTAAAACCACACCAGCAGCGCCACCTAGGCCATTTTCAATAAATGTTACGAGGAAAAATCGTTTGACCTGTGTTTTGATTTTTTATTGCACGAAACATTTATATTTTACATTACTGAGTGTGTATGCACATTATTAGAACATTTTAATATGGTATTATTGTGATAAACATTGATTAACACAACTACAAAGTTGATAATAATTTTCACTAAAAAAAATTGCTGCAAAAGGTTCCCAGGTAACAGCCATATAACACAATTTCCCACTGAAAACCATTCAATAATGTGTGTTCATATCGTAGGAATATTCCCTGAATTTTTCCTAGGATGATATCAGCCAGAAAACTGATTTTAGAGAAAATGAGCCATAAACATTTGCTAGCCAAATGGTTGTCTGTACACCATCAAAGCGGCGCTCTGGAACGTAAAAACTGAAGATTTATTCGGTTTCTACAGCTACGAGTCATTTCTACTATTTCCTCAACAACTTGGCGCATTCAAACGATACAAAAATTGTGCCTAGGCATGATTTATTGTTTCTTTTACGCTTCAAGCAGTTGAAGCGATCAAACAGCCGCCATTTCCTAAGGAAATGACCGATCACGCATGCTCACAGAGGTCAATTGGCGTCACTTTGGAAGCTCTGCTATCCACGGAAGTGATATGGCAATGAGCTTTCGCCACAAAAAGATGTTTCCGAGACTCCGAGACGTATGATAATGAGCTTCTGCCATATATGGATGTTTCCGTAAGAGTTCTACTATATTTTCTTTTGCCGGGAATACACCGGATTGAGGCGGAGATTGCCATCTAACCCAAATTCACGTTACAGCTTGTAACTTCCGCTTTCCAACGATATGCGGCAAAAACAACAACGCCAACGATCTGGACCTAGAAATGGTTGTTGTCAACGACTAAAACTTGCCGGTTTCAGTGGTTTTAGGCGAATAATGACAGAGATAGTTTAACAACACGAGTAATTAGGTATTAATTAAACTATTTTCAATGATTTTGTTAGTCATTAAATTTATTTATGTGAAATTTGAGCATAATATGGGCGTAAAAAATCTCATTTTCAACTTTTTATTGTTCAGTCCTGATATGTCAACGCTTATCTCCCCTTTAAGATTTTGCATAAATTAAAGATGGCCACCAAGCTTTCGTCCCAATCAGAGAAACCAGAACTGTCATGCCTCGATGATGTTTACCAAATTTTACATCGAGCATTTGAATGGTATCAGAGATAGAGATCATTAATGATTTTGCATAAATTAAAAATGGCCGCCATCCTTCCTGCCACTCA
>JAVTVY010043893.1:0-21923 GCA_036873755.1 Hanleya hanleyi
TTTAGGGTAGAGATGGCACACTATTGGTCCGAATGTGTCGTAGGAGGTGTCATCTTGTGGCCCTCGTGGTACAGACCCCGATTTGAGGGATGTCCATGTCATCTGTGACGTCATCGGTGACGTCATCAGTACGAGTAGTAGCCAAAGTGGACAGTTTGGGGTGCGAAGGAAGGTATTTGGTGTAGAGATGGACCATCCATATCTGTCATGCATTATACCATATCTTTGCTGTATTATACCATATCTGTCCTGAATTATACCATATCTGTGCTGTATTATACCATATCTATCCTGTATTGTACCATATATGTCCTGTATTATAAAATATATGTCCTGAATTATACCATATCTGTCCTGTATGTATTATACAATGATGAGGGACACGTGTTCATTCATATATCTACAGACACCACCACCACCACCACCACCGAGCGTTGACACCCGTCAACGCCCGGTGGTGGTGGTAACTCCCGTGGCGCGGAGCTCGGCAATTTTACATCCGGAACCTTGTCAACATCCGGGTTTCCCAGTGGGTTTTTCTCCTCGTTCCTCCGTCTTCCATGTGGGTACTGTGGGTTTACATCCAAGTCTTCAACTTACATCCGGGGTTTTCCATGTTCACTGTCACGTGACCGGAACCGGAAGTTGTCATAAGACAGATGGCGCCCTGCCGGAATAAGTAGGACAATATCGGGGCGCCACCTGTCTTGTGACAGCTTCCGGTTCCGGTCACGTGACAGTAAAATTGAAAAAAACCTGGATGTAAGATGAGGACCCGGATGTAAAACCACAGTACCCGCATGGAAGGCTGGCACGGGCGCTCCACTGGCGGATGTTGACAAGGTCCCGGTTTAATAAATTGCCGAACTCCACCCAACCGAGTTGGCGGTGGTGTCTGTAGATATAGGAATGAACACGTGTCCTTCATCATTGTATAATACATGACAAATATTGTAAACACAGGGCAGATATGGTATAATACAGCACAGATATAGTATAATACAGCAAGGATATGGTATAATGCATGACAGATATGGATGGTCCATCTCTACACCAAATACCTTCCTTCACACCCCCAAACTGTCCACTTTGGCTCAGATGACATGGACATCCCTCAAATCGGGGTCTGCACCACGAGGGCTACAAGATGACACATTCCACGACACATTCGGACCAATAGTGATCCATCTCTACCTCAAACACATCCCCACGCACCCCAAACTGACCACTTTACTTACTACATCCAACTGCGCATGCGCAGATTGACGCGACTTGCTATGAAAAAAACACGCCATTCTGACTTTACCCCACAAAAGCTTCACTTTGACACCTCCCACGACCCATTTGGACCAATAGTGTGCCATCTCTACCCCAAACACACCCCTACGCACCCCCCAAATGTCTGCTTTCTATCCTACGGCCAGACTGCGCATGCGCAGAATATTGAAAACGGACGATACGTTAGTCCACCGCTTAACTTCGAGACCCCTTCCATCGTGTTTTTCGTGGCGAGACGAAGAAAACAAGACCAAACAACCCATAGTAAAATCCAAAAAAAAAAAAAAAAATGACCACCCCACACCCCATACAGGCATTTTCCCGTATAGATGCAAATGTGCGAATCAGGCCCTGTTGTAGAGGTAAAGTCCGTGTTTCGCTTTTTATATTTTTTTTCTGTGAAAACATGTACCCACCCATGACTTGATAGACAGGCCCCGATAAGCCCGGAAAACGATATTAGCTCTTTTGAATAGGGTTGATAGTTGTTTTCCCCTATTGTAGGGGTAAAGTCAGTATTTCGCATTTTATATATTTTTTCTGGAGAAACTTTTACATGCAATCACCCACGACGTGATAGCCCTGTAGGAGGGCTTCACTTTGACACCTCACTCGACCCAATCGGTCCACTAGGGGTCCACCTCGGTCTCAAAACGTCTATTCCCATACTCGTTTTAGGCATTCCCCGTATACATTAACATAGGAAGTCACTTGGTTGACATGGGGACTACTTTCGTAGCTTTTTTGATCGCATCACCGCCAGACCGAATCACCGCGGAAGAATTCGAGGTCAAAAGTCATGTGACCTAGTGCACTTGAATTCCACAACCCGCCCGAATAACTCCCCCTGGCGCCCCAAAGAGTTATCTCCCCCGGCAAAATGGGAGTCTATATGCGGTGACTATACTACTAAGGTCCCTCCGTCAAAATAACCATTTCGTTTTATCATTAAATAACTGGTTAATTATTACCTGTACAGTTTTAAATACATACATGTAAATATATCATCTTGATTATAGGCCTGCAAGTCATAACCATTTAACCCTATATAAAGTAATACTCATTTGTATATAATGTACGGAGTATTTCAGTGTTATCTTGGACACGCATGCTAGATTAATTTGCGAATATGGCTGATAATAAATGCAGTCAGCCGTCCTGAAATTCAGGAAGAAATTCTGAATGATTTGTAGGCCTAACCATCGGTATCGGGAACAGGCGGGCTATTAGAAGCCATATAGGCTAACAAGCATAGATGACTGGCGGCGCTTAGGAATAGGAGATACCCCCCCCCTCCCCCACCCAGGTCAGCCAATATATCTCCGAGTTTTCAGCTCATATATGCTTTTCTACATCAACGACCATCCACCGCACACCAGACCCGAGACCCCCCTCCTGCCCACCCACCGTCCCCACACCGTCCAGATTGTATACATGTAGTCATGTGTCATGTTACATTCTTCGGGGACGAGTGAAGTTTAGAAGCCAAAGACGCCATACTTTAGAAGCCAAAGACGCCATACTTAATGCCGCATGCAATCAAACTCACTGAAAACACCAGAACTAGATACATGGATAGTTTATCTCCACTGCTCTGGGCCCCTAAACTATACAACCTCCCATTCTTCGAAAAGATTCCATGACTCTGGATTCACATTTTCGAAAATGAAAGTGACGGAAATAAAGACCATTGTCGTCTTTTTGTTTTTGAATGCCCAATAGTCTTTCGAGAACCACCTCTGGATACAGCCAGACCCTATTCGCCTGATAAAGTCTGCAAAGTATGGATTGTAAACTGATGACATACTATAATCATTGTGATGATGAAGCTTCCGCATCTGCGCAAAAGACGAACCGGAAGACGATAATGCGCCAACTGTTGTCGTGTTGTCGTTCTGTCGCCCCCGCCAATGCGACATTGCGCCAATACGACAACAGGCATTGTCGTGATGTCGCCTTTCAAAAATGCACCATTGCGACAACACGACAACTGTTATCGTAATGGCGCCCCCGCCAATGCGACAATGCGACGACAACTAGGGCGCCATTGCGTCAACTGTACCGTTGTCGTGTTGTCGTGATGTCGTGTTGTCGCCTTTTAAAAATGCGCCAACACGACAACACGATAACGGTAGCTTTGCAGTATTGTTGCAATGGCGCATTTTAGTCTCCTCTGTCGGCCATTGGCGCCCTGTATAGTAAGCTTAAGTTTTCTCCGATTCAGAGGGCGACAATACGCCATTACGATGGCCGCATCCGTCTTCCATAGATAGCAGCATGAATGTATTTTTTTGTGGCATGATGCAGTTTTCAACAGCCCATTCTTCTGTTTGGGTTGTATATGCGTATAATTCTGCTTGACCGGTAGCTGCATGCCAATTTTTAGCTCTTCTCTTTCTCCTCCTTTCGTTATTGAGTTGACTGCGAAACAGCGTCACGGTAGGCGAGGCAGGGACGGCGGAAGAGTGGGGAGCGGAGGGCAATGCGCCCACCCCCCTCCCCAATATTTCAGCGAGAAAAAAAAAACAAAACAAAACAAAAACGAACAAACATGACCCCCAAAAAAAACAAGGCAGCGGAAAAACCGCTAGAGTAAAGCAAAAGCCAAAAATAAACCTATACGGTATTATATCTATATATTGAATGCAGATTTTACTTTCCAATAAGCATCATCCTTGCTCATTCACATTCAAAATCTGGCTCTGTGTTCGGCTTCCCAACAACTATAAAATATCTGTGTTCTTGACATGGTCAAAGCTTAATATACCTTTCGATTGAAATTATTCCTACGAAGTAGGCTACAGATTGCAAATTGTCCGGTAATGAGTCAGTCAGTCAGTCAGTCCATCCGAATACTTTCGTCGGCAAAATAAGGAGAACCGTTGACATTAGAACCTTGATTTTCGGCATGAAGGTGCATTAGGGGACTGTTACCAACACGTTCTGAGCTGACCTACTTTTGATGAAAATTTCTGGTGATTTTTGATGAAAATCACTGCTGATTCTGACTTGGGCAGTGCCCATCTTAATATAGGCAGGATTTCAACTGGGGGTGGAGATTTCCAAGAACTCAGTTCGCGTCGGAGTCCTAATGCCTACCCTACTTCGTAGGTCCTGTGACGTTCATGTATATAGTTAATATTTAAATTATATATACACCGGTACATCCGAAAATCATCATTTGTTTGACGGCGAATATTTAAAATAAAACTTGTGAGAAACACCAAAACAGGCACAACAAATAGAGTTTTACTTCCTCGTTGAATGTTGAATAATGGCGTCCAAATCAGCCTCGTTTTTTCACGAACATGCGCAATGACTTTTCATCGCATAGCTCCATCGCATAGCCCCATCGCATAGCTCCATCGCATAGCCCCATCGCATAGCTCCATCGCATAGCCCATCGCATAGCTCCATCGCTCCATCGCTCCATCGCATAGCTCCATCGCATAGCTCCATCGCTCCATCGCATAGCTCCATCGCATAGCTCCATCGCATAGCCCCATCGCATAGCTCCATCGCATAGCCCCATCGCATAGCTCCATCGCTCCATCGCATAGCTCCATCGCATAGCTCCATCGCATAGCTCCATCGCATAGCCCCATCGCATAGCTCCATCGCATAGCCCCATCGCATAGCCCCATCGCATAGCTCCATCGCATAGCCCATCGCATAGCTCCATCGCTCCATCGCTCCATCGCATAGCTCCATCGCTCCATCGCTCCATAGCTCCATCGCATAGCCCCATCGCATAGCTCCATCGCTCCATCGCTCCATCGCATAGCTCCATCGCATAGCTCCATCGCATAGCCTCGCATCGCCATCGCATAGCTCCATCGCTCCATCGCATAGCTCCATCGCGCATCGCATAGCTCCATCGCATAGCCTCATCGCGCATCGCATAGCGCGACTTTTTATCGCATAGCTCCATCGCTCCATCGCACAGCTCCATCGCTCCATCGCACAGCTCCATCGCTCCATCGCATAGCTCCATCGCGCATCGCATAGCTCCATCGCATAGCGTCATCGCGCATCGCATAGCGTGACTTTTTATCGCATAGCTCCATCGCTCCATCGCATAGCTCCATCGCGCATCGCATAGCTCCATCGTTCCATCGCATAGCTCCATCGCTCCATTGCGTTAAATTAGAAATGAAAGACGCGATGGCCCCTCTCGGCCATCATACATCCACGCATTCTAGCCGCCGTTTTGACACCCTCGCCAATTGACCCGCTACGGAGATGATTGATACTCAACTGTTGAATTATCCTCATGGTAATTGATTCTCTCTTGGCATTTTTCAACGGTGTAACTCGAATTTGGTTTCAAGTCATACTGATGATGGCCTATTGACCTCTTCATAAAAGGTACGATTGGCTGTATTTATGCCATTTCCTTCATTATGAAATAACGTTTGTCAAATCGTTCAGAAATTTACAAATCAACCAATCTGGCAGTCCTGGAGCTAAAGAATATTGCACGATGCATTAATTCTACTGCTTGGATAAATACCATATCAGATAGAATCGTATTTCAATTGAAAAGTCTTTCAATGTGCCTCCTGTATATTTCACGAAAGAAAGCATATTATGATTGATAGCTCGAGGAAAGTTTCAGATTTCTGGCTCAGTTCTACCAGGTCGTTCAGCAGTCCTAATTTCCAGATTTTGTACCGACCTTGATTGATCAGGTGAACTTCGAATAAATCCTTTTCTCATATAACATGACCGTTTCCTATGGGAGAAAGCCATTGTAGAAAAAGCGTCTACCATGAGCTGACGTCATGCCGTTACGTCACGCACTATTTTCATCGTCTGCTTGTTACAATGTTACTGTTTAGTGTCAGTCGACTAGCACTGAGTGAACTTTCACGCTACAGTATATGCCGAATGTAGCGGAATATTTCAACAATTTCGGTGTCAGTAAAGTAGTGTATTACTTATAAAAATCTTGTTCTCTTTTATTCAGCGCTTGTAGCCTGGGTGTGATTCGGCCCATTCATGGGCCAAAGTGCCCAATAGTAGTATTGCGCGCTTGACCTGGTTTTGCGCTTACAACATCGTCGGTCGAAAATGGGACGTCAGCCTTTACTTTAGCTTCTCTAATATCTTACATGAGAAAAAAGCTCTCACACTCGTTCATTTCTAGACGACTTTTCCCACACTCGTTTGAGAAAAATGTGCCCTGCACTCGCTAAAGCTCGTGCAGGTCACATTTTTCTCAAACTCGTGTGGGAAAAGTCGTCTAAAAATGAACGAGTGTGAGAACCTATTATTCTGCTATCGTACTCTCTTTCTTGGAAGGTTTTGTATATAATTTAGTTCGAGTTGAACTGAGATAAATCAATGTCCAGTTGTACTGAGATCAATCAATCTTCAGTTGTACTGAGGTCGGTCAATCTCCAGTTGTACTGAGATCACCCAATCTTCAGTGATACGGAGATCAACCAATCTCCAGTTGTAGTGAGATCAATCAATCAATCCATCTCCAGTTGTAGTGAGATCAATCAATCTCCAGTTGTAGTGAGATCAATCAATCTCAGTTGTAGTGAGATCATTCAATCCCCAGTGGTACTGAGATCAATTCTCCAGTTGTACTGAGATCGATCAATCTCCAGGTGTACTGAAATCAACCAATCTCCAGTTGTAGTTAAGATCACTCGATCTCCCGTGGTACTGAGAACAATCCATCTCAATCTTCAGTTATAGTGAGATCAATTTAATCTACAGTGGTACTGAGATCAATCAGTTTTCGGTGGTAATGAGATCAATCAATCTCCAGTTGCACTGTGATCGACCAATTTCCAGTTATAGCGAGATCACTCAATCTCCAGTTGTAATGAGATCAGTCAATCTTCATTTGTACTGAGATCAATCAATCTCCAGCTGTACTGCGATTAATCAATTTCCAGTTGTACTGAGATCGATCATTCTCCAGTTGTACTGAGATCAACCAATCTCCAGTTGTACTGAGATCAATCCATCTCCAGTTGTACAGAGATCAATCAATCTTCAGTTGTAGTGAGATCACTCGAGCTCCAGCTGTACGAGATCAATCAATCTCCAATTGTACTGAGATCGATCAATCTCTAGTTGTAGTGAGCTCAATCAATCTCCGGTTGTAGTGAGATCAATCAATCGCCAGTTGTACTGAGATAAATCAATCTCCAATTGTAGTGAGATCATTCAATCCCCAGTGGTACTGAGATCGATCAATCTCCAGTTGTAAAGAGATCGATCAATCTCCAGTTGTACTGAAATCAATCTGAAAACTGGTTGTAGTGAGATCACTCAATCTCAATCTCCAGTTGTAGTGAGATCAATCAATCTACAGTGGTACTGAGATCAGTCAGTCTCCAGTGGTACTGAGATCGATAAATTGCCATTTATAGCGAGATCGTTCAATCTCCAGTTGTACTGAGATCATTCAATCTTCATTTTTACTGAGATCGATTTCCAATTTTACTGAGATCAATCAATTTCCAGCTGTACTGAGATTAATCCTTCTCCAGTTGTAGTCAGATCAATCAATCTCTAGTTGCCGTGAGATCAATCAATCTCCAGTGGTACTGAGATCAATCAATCTTCAGTTGTACTGGCATCGATCAATCTCCAGTTGTACTGAGATCAATCAATCTCCAGTTGTAGTTAGATAAATCAATCCCTAGTGGTAGTGAGATCACTCAATCTCCAGTGGTACTGAGATCAATCAATCTACAGTTGTACTGAGATCACTCAATCTCCAGCTGTACCGGTACTGAGATCAATCAATTTACAGTTGTACTTAGATAAATCAATCTCCAGTTGTAGTGGGATCAATCAATTTCCATTTGTACTGAGATCACTCACCCTTCGTTTGAATGCATTGCATTATACATGATCTGGAAGTATATTTCTACACAGTCAGATAATAATGATGCTTTTTGATGCTTTCTGAAAGAGAAAATGCATGGTAATCACCCTTTAAAAGTGATCTAAAGTGTGATTAGACCAGTTCTTCACCTTGTTCTAGCAAATAACCCTTGCATACTTTGTATGAGAACATACAGAGGAATTGTGTAAACATAACGTTCATACGCAATAAAACAGGTGTGATGAAAATCGTATTGAAGCCGTAACCTCTGACCCGCGACGTCAATGTCTGATTACCATTACGTCGTATCATATCAAGAATGAACGAAGTTTTTCCAAGATAATAATACTCGGGTTGTTCCCACCTCCGAATTATTTCAATTCATACTTCATCCAAATAGCAGTTTGATGGATCTTCGTGATTGCAAATATATATCTACATGTTTTGAGTTGGGAAAAGAAAAATACTGACGGCAAAGTAATTGTCATTCGCTATGTAATTACATAAAACACTCTAATAGCTAATAACTGAGACTGTGTATGATCAGGGGCGCCGGAAGCAAATTGAAAGTGGTACGGCCACTATCATAGGACTTTAGGTGAGGGTCCAGGGGCCGCCTAGGCCCCGGAAGTTCCTGGGGTGTAGATCACCGGAGACGCGTTCTGATCGATTTCTGGCGAATAAAATCACTCTGCAATGAAGTGTATTTTAGTTCTTTCCTAATTCTTTTACCATGAAAACGCAATCGATGGTGGATGGTGGTTTTCTGTGAAGCTGAATTACTTTAAATTATGTGTAAAGTACCGTAACTTAGACACATTGTGTAGACGTAACCAATATAATTCTTATGGGCAATGGGGTGTTGATAAATTCATTGCAGAAGTAACGCCATCTACATTCATCATTTAGCTAGCTATACTTCTGCAATAATAAAACTGGCGCTCGTAGTTTTTATAACGGGCCATGCTAACAGTAAGTTATTTCATGGACAAGGGACGCAAAAAGAAAAAAATGTGAAAAAACACCTCTACCCCGTCCGTCATTACAGTTATTTGCAGGGAATTACTTGGAGAACGAAGTAATTGCGGCAGAATTATGGGGGGGGGGGGGGAGCTAGAGCCCACCCCAGGCCCCTCGCCCCCTTTCCATTCCCAACACTCCGCTGGGCCTGCGAGAGAGCGAAGGACCAACTCGCGAAGGGCCAATTCGCGAAGGAGCAAAGCGAGCAGGTAGTCCAGTCAATATGTGCAGATTTTTCATCGGATTGTGCCTTGTTTCATAAAAGCATGAAATTTGGCACAGGTGTACATCATCTTCCAAAATGGCCGCCAGGAGCCCATATAGCATTAGCAATCCTGCACTATTTTTCTGTTTGGGACTTTTTCTTTGGGTCATTTGTCAGAATATTGATGGAAAGTACGATATCACAGACAGACAAACGATAATGGTCATTTGAGCGAGTCGACCATCTTGAATTTCAAGATGGCCGCCATCTGAAGCCTATTTCATTCAATATTTCAATAACCACACAATATATCGATATAATTTCTGTCGGTATACCAATATTTTATTGTTTCAGCACTACGATTTTTAATACGGACACCTTGGGCACACGTAGCTTTGTATTTGTTAGTTCTTTGATTTTCGAAAGCAAAATGATTCTGCAGTGCTAAATTATTATGAGACAGTACATGTATATTTAAAATAATATGTAAAAATAGCCAACCAGATATTGTTCACAAGATTTTCCAAAATGACCGCCAGATTTTCATGTTGAGTCACTTAGGCACATCCATTTTTGAGTTATTTTTCAACACTACTGCGTTGCATTTGATGTTTGAAAGCAGGATAACTGTACAAGAATAACAGAATAGTTGCCACAGTATTATAAGACAGTAATATTTAATTAATCAAGGAATGAAAATATTATTATTGATAAAGATAATTAGCAAATTAGGCAAATATAGTCAACTAAATATTGTAAATTTTTCGGCGGACTTTTCTCCTAAAGCACCAAAGCTCACACGGAATTAGACATGGCGTTGGGAGAGCAATGAGATATGGAGTCATTTCGTACCAGGTTAATGTAGGCCGTAACAACCAATTTTCAAGATGGCTGCCATGAGGCACGGCTGTTTATGACCGTTTCTTTATCTTGCTCGGAGTATATCGCCACTTTTAAACAAGAGAACTAAACATTTCTACAGTTAGATTTACCTTGGTGGCTCAGCTGACATAGTCTAGTCTCGAGCGACTTATTGTCCATAAATTCTTGGATTTGTACGGTTCTATATGATAGAGCTTTATTACATGAGGTCATGTAAATTAATAAAGTACGCTTTCATGTAATCAAAACGAAGAATTACGTTGAAAGAAATACTTGATCGAAAAAGGCTTTTTATATTTGCACTAGGATCCAAATTTTTTTTAACAGGAGGTTGGGTTGAATATGCTTATAGCGTGTCTAACTGGATCCATTAAAAAAAACGTGGGACAAACTCAGCGAAACGTTGTGGTAATAGATGTTCTTATTCGAAAAGTGGAAATCCAGAAAAAATATTCGTGTTCCATTATGCTCTCTTCTACGGTCATTTCAACCTCAATAAGTATGCATTTTTGTGGGTCGTCATGGGCGCCATTTTGAAAGTACCGCTGGCATTTTGAATCAAACAAACGAGCTGTATAACCTAAAATGAAAAGCTAAAGAGATAGAGAGAGAGAAATTATATCCACTCTTATCTTCCCGAGTTTCTGGAGAATGCTATTAAATGGGGACAGATAGGATTGAATAATCTTGAATGCTACTTTCATGGGCGCCATTTTGAAAGTACCGCTGGCATTTTGAATCAAACAAACGAGCTGTATAAACCTGAAATGAAAAGCTAAAGAGATAGAGAGAGATTATATCCACTCTTATCTTCCCGAGTTTCTGGAGAATGCTATTAAATGGGGACAGATAGGATTGAAAAATCTTGAATGCTAAGATAAGCTCTACCTCCAGCGCATTTCATTTTTTGTGAACACAGCATGGTTTGTTTCCATTGACAATAGCGGACGGAATCAGCTGGCGCTCATATCGATTTGACTACAGCAGGCTCTTGTCCATATAAATCCTATTCTAGTTACTATGCGAATAAGGGGATGTCGTTATAGAAATACCCCACAAGTGGTTTCAACTTAGTGGTTTCAATTTGGGGATGGGTGAATGGTGTATATGACCACAAAATCAATGCAGCAATCTGGCCGTTTAATATTTTTCACTTACAACTTTGTTAGCTACGTTCACCGCATAAAAACATACGCTCTTCAACTTGAAAATTTCTCTCAAGAGGCCATTGCTTAAAAAAGCATCATGTTTCGCATATTTCAGATTATGCCCATGCAATTTCTCATCAGGGTGGACGTATATGTTTTGAGCGAAATATGTCTATAGGCTTATTAAGTATACGTAATTTCCTGTATAGATAGTTTATAACTATGTCTGTACATCTATACCTAGATGTATATATTGATTTAATAGTAGTGAAGTAAACTGTGAACTGGGGCTCGGTACAAGATACTGTGCATATGGGACGAGCTCAATCACGTCGCAAACCATTACTACGGAAACTAGTTAAGTTCGTATGGGTTACCAGCTTGACTCAAGGTTTCTAGGGTTTGGTTATTAATACCATTCATCGTTTAAAATGCTATACCAAGCAAGTCACTTGCATTACGTTTCGTATTATAACTAATCCGGAGCTCAAGGGGTTGTGTAAGCACCTTGTGGGTTTTGCAAATTTCCATTGTGTTTGAATCACATGAAAATCGTGTTGTCTTCTCAGCATCATTAAATATTTCCCCCGCTTTGATGACCTCATCAGTGACGATAATTCAAAATCGAAAAACATGTAACTTTCAACTTCCTGGATTCGGACTACCGTAACGTCGTTGCATTATTGTGTTATATAAACTTTACGGATATACGCTTCGAAACATCGACCATTCCATTGTATGTCCTCTGGTTTCTGAGATGGTCGATAATTTCCTCCCGGGAGATCATTGAAATAGATGTATAGTTATGAACTAAAATAAGGCTCATATGGCGGCCATCTTGGAAATCCAAGGTGACCAATAATACACCATAGCTATTGTGAAATGTTCGTCGTGCTATACCCCTGAAGCAACAGTGTATCAACCAAAATGATTATATATATATATATATATATATATATATTGTGCGGTTAATGAATTATTGACTGAAATCGAGATGGCGGCCATCTTGAAATCCGAGATGGCTGTTGTGACCATATGACTTTTATGGTCATTTATATGGGATTTTCTCTCAATATTCTGACAAATGACCAACAAAAATAATGCCAAACAGATAAACCAGCGCAGGATTTTGGATGATAATATGGGCTTCTGGCGGCCATTTTGAAAAATGGCCACTGTGACCTACATGGGAAAAGTTCGCGGTGGCTCCATATCCAGAAATGCTCCCCAGGCCACGATGTACCTCTATGCCAAATTTTATGCTTTTATGAAAAAAGGCACAACTTTTTCACATATTGACTGGACTAAGGAGAGTCTGAGAGGGTGGTACTACCTCGTGTGTTTAGGTGATACAACATGAAAAGAGTAGGCCTATAACGCGCTGTTGAGCTCCTGTTTTAACCATAGCTCGTTAGACCTATATTGTTTGAAATACAAGGTCGGGTCCGGACCTGTAAATGTAGCATGTAGCCAGAAACAACCTAGCGTGTAGGCGTATGACAAGCGAACAACGGAATTCGTATGAAGAAAATTAATTTCTTGTTTCGTTGATAAACACAACACTTTCCATGCTCGATCGAAATTGTTCCAAGAGAGCTGCGCTCTGGACCGATCAGTCTTATTCAACTTGGAAGCTATATCAAAACTGCTTGCAGTTCTAGTTTGTTTTTGATTTTGTGTTTTCTTCTATCTGTCTTCGTTTTTTTGTTTCTTTCTTCATTTTTTTTTGCGCACAAGTGGTACGGCCATGGCCGTACCTGCCGTACCGCTTCCGACGCCCTTGATGATATATACGTCTAGCTATATGGTGCTAATGTGTTTAAAATGTTAATGTCATTTTGTTCATTGTTTTTAAACACTGTCCTTGATGGATGTAAAGTGCAAATAAAATTGAATTGAATATCGACTCGTCAGTTGTGTGCGACGTCCTACTCTGACGTACGTTGCACAACAATTTAGGATGACGGCATCTTGATGATGTCATGTGACGCTTTTGGCGTTACAATGGAAATGTCCCCTAGAACATTCACTATCATTGCTCGCTTCGATCGATCGTAATCAGACCTTGACGTCATAGGTCAAAAGGTCACAGCTTTTGCAAGTTCCGAGAAGGCCTGATATTTGGGGATTTCAAGTTTTTTTCTTCAAATTTGATCATTTATAAAAAACAAATTGTGATAAAATGTCGAATATAACCTCTTACAACAATTTAGCATAGAAAGTATAGGGTGTGGGGACCATTTGGCAGAACCTTCAAGGGCGATGAACAGTGAGCGTAAATCTTGGGACATCACATTTTAAAAGGTCGCAAACTCACCCTCTTTCATTGCAGTCATCTCCTTTATTCTGGCTGTGTAGTAAATGGTCTCTATTGAGTTTTAGACTAAATCATCTGATTTGTATTCATCTAAATCTAAATTTGCTGTCTTCTTCTAGATTTCTTCAAATTTCTGGGCTATGAAATGAAGCATGATGAAGGCTCAAAGGAAGGCTATCCCAAGATCGAACCCGAGCAGTCTTCTCCACTTGTAACGGAAACTACCAGTTTATGGCTGCCTACCATCGAAAAGGTGCAAACTTCACAAGAGTTGAGTCGCGGTAACACCGAGGAGAGTTTGACCCATAGGCCTGTCAGTTCATCCAGTCGGTTGAGCCCTCAGAGACCTCGGTCTCCCTCATTTCTCTTAGTTCTACGAGAAGCCGAAGACTCTGGGTTACTACAATATTCCGGAGGCAAAGATAGACCTAGGTCGAATTCGTTCCTGTGCGTACCAACGACGGAGGAAATGTCCGGCCTATTGTTTGACGATGATATCCAAAAACTGTTAAGCAGGCCGAGGTCAAATTCGTTTCTTTGTCCCAGCCCAACGAACCTTTTAGAAATCAGTGTGCATCGAAAGTTTCGACCGAGAGCCTCGTCATTGGCGTTAGGATTGAGACCGAATATTGAAGTAACATTTAATAAGGATCTTCGTCCCCCAAAAAGTATGGAATCGAAGTCTTTGGCATCTCTTCTCACCATCAAACAATTAGAATACGCGATAAAACGAAACGAAAACGGGAATGATAGATCTACTCCAAGTTCTCGCCGTTCAAGTCGGTCAAATAGTTTGATCAGTAGTCAGCTGAATCAGAATGAAGAAACAGAGGCTTTAACGAAAAGAGACAAGGAGACAGCACAAATGGACAGTCTGATTATCAATGAAGATCAAAGGAACACTCCGTGGTATGTTAACTCGTCCAGTTCTGTAAATGAAGACATCACGTCAGCAAAAAGCGATCTCACAAGAAGACGCAAATCAACGGACAGAAGCTCTTCTTGTCAAATGGTCAGTGATATCTTTAAACTAGAAATGGCTGAGCCTGTGGTATCGGCTGGTTCTTCGAAAAACTTCATCAGTGTACTCGGTTGTAGAGATGATGTTTATTCTGGGCCAAGCCGGAAAGGTAGTTCGTTAAGATATAAGGCGAACAACCAAGATTATCTGGTCGGCGTATTGTGTGATGATTGTGAAATGGATGCCAGAGAGCTTGCTTCGTTACATTATAGTGGAGACGAATTATTCCACAGTCCGGCGTCAGTCTACAGCAGTGGTGATAAGGCGGAAGCGTCTACCAACACGCTGGGAGAAGTGTTACCGATTGGATTAGGAAGCACGCCGGACTCCGGATTTGCAGAACAAACCTTTGGATCCATAATTCACGACATCGATGATGAACTAGTTCGCAGTAAATTATCTCACAATGTCCCAAAGGGGAAAGCGCCCAAACCTATCGTAGAAGTGACAGAGACACTCCGCGAGAGAAAAAAGACACGGGCAAAATGTCAACCGCGGAAGTTAGGCACTCTGCCATATCTGGCTAGTGCGGTTAATATGAACATACAAACCCACCCGAGTCGACTGTATCGCCAAGAGAGCCAGGGTCGATGCCTTGGTATGGGGTTTATGATTCACGGAAAGCAAATCGAAAACGAGACCAACCTGAGTGACCCGGATGTATATGTGCATCCAGGAAAACCCACTATCACCAAGGGGCTCCGAAACATCCCGAAGGTTTCAGGGGCTTCGACTTCAAGGGTGCATACGCAAAATAGCCGTAGTAGCACTTTGCCTGTTGCTCGAAGACTTCTAACTCTACAGCTTAACAAGAATAGATCTCGAGATACACTGATGAGGCACCAGTCTCTCTCACGGTCTCTGGAACAGGAAAACTACCCGAATAGATGGAATTCAAAGGGGCAGACGACAGTGGGCCACCGAAACTTCAGACAGCTGAGACAGTCAGTTGTTAGGCTACAATTGCCCGAGGAATTAACGTCACAGCCATGTCCGAAAAAACTCTCACGTCTGTCATGTTTACCCGTTGCATCCGGAGAAAGAAGATATTTGTTCCGATGACATATGTACGGTAAATATTACAGCAATTAAGCATACAGTTCCATGAATACAACCAGCGTCAAAGTGACTGCACAATGTGTTTGTGATATGGACAAGGATTGGTAAGTGTGCGTGTGCTTCAGTTGATGACTATGCGCGCTCACATATACTTCTCATGATTGGCTCATGGGTTTGTATTTGAAATTAAGTTCATATGTAATTCTATAGATTGCAGGGAAGATGACTCAAGAACGCCTCAGTTGTCTTCGAAGAGGTCCAATACATGTGCTCTATGTGTTCATCTTGCAGTGGACACAATAAGCTGTCTGGGAACAACAATTAATCTAGAAAGTTGGCTGTTAGTGATACCGAGGCATGAACGACAGAAACTTATACGTGAAGGACCCAACGATCACTGGGAACCTAGTACAGAAAGCTGGCTCTTAAATTTTCAGAATTGTACATTTGGTTAAAGGCATCAAATTTGGCACAACTGTAGTACCTGAATATTAACATGAATTACTACTTAAATCAATGCCTGTAGAATCGCCAAATGAGTTTCACGATTTTGGCTAATTTATTGTGTAGAGGACATTTAAAGAAAAATGATATTCCACAAATAGTTCCCCATTACCAGATGAACATGGCTGGTATGCTGTGAAGAAGGCGATATTATAAAGATCTCTATTGTCATCATTGTTACCAGCAAAGTCTCATTTTGATAACTTTCAGATAAAAATTCATTTTATTAAAGAAATTCTTGTTTCTGTGTTAGTCTTTTGAAGAGAAGCACAATGTTAACATCGACAAAACTTATCGTACCTCAGCCAGTGGTACGGTTTGGAGCCGTTGAGTATGAGTACAATGTTATTTCTACTAGCCAGAGAGATTCCTCGCTATCATACGGGTGTCAGCAGTAGTATAGTGAACAGTATTGTTAAGGCCCATTCTCACGATGCGATTTGTAGTAACAACTCGACGGGGGAATCCCCCGATTTGTAGCATGCAACTAATCGCATGAAATAGGACCGGTCCTATTTCATACGACTTGTATGTTGCATGCGACTAAAACCGTTCGAGTGTTCTCACGATGCAACTAAGTTGTATGCTACAAGTTGTTACTACAAATCGCACCGTGAGAATTGGCCTTTATGTACATATGTACTCATTCGTCCCGACTGTACTTTGTACCGCCGGCTGGGGAAGTATTATCAATTTCCAACGTACGGAGTCAGGTGACTTTAGGAAATTGTTTTGCGACGAAGGACTCGTTATAATGAATCGACTGACCAATGGGGGTTGGATATTGCGACTTGATATCAACACTGTAACAAATGGTTACATGGTCAACGTTAAAATGAAACACTTTAGAATATGTGTCAATGTACAGCTTCGTGTTCCTGTCATCACCTCAGTAGTATATAAAAGGCAAATTCCCTCTTTTTTATGCAAATGAGATGACGTCACGTGACTGCTCTCGACCAATCAGAAGCGAGTATTTCAAATCATCGATGACCTTTCCCACCTCCAGCACAGAAGAGTTCCAATCTAGGGGGAGGTAACTCTGGGTGACTATAGTTCCGGCAAAGGGCCCCTGGTCATGTATTCTTCCGCGGTGATGCGGTTTTGGCGGTGATTCGGTCGCGGGAAAAACCTTCCGCGGAGAAAAAGTAGTCCCTAGATAAAATGGTCCGATGGGGTCGAGTGAGGTATCAAAGTGAAGCTTAGGTGAAGGGGCATCTAATGGGTTGGGTGTGGGGTTGAAATATCGGCCTTCTGCGCATGCGCGGTGGCCGAAGGGTATGAAAATAGCCTTTTGGAGCTAGGGGAGCCCCTAATGGTCCAATGGGGTCGAGTGAGGTATCAATGTGAAGCATTCATGAAGGGGCATCTAATGGACTGGGTGTGGGGTTGAAATATCGGCCTTCTGCGCATGCGCGGTGGCCCAAGGGTATGAAAATAGCCGTGTTGGAGCTAGGGAGCCCCTAATGGTCCAATGGGGTCGAGTGAGGTATCAATGTGAAGCATTCATGAAGGGGCATCTAATGGACTGGGTGTGGGGTTGACATATCGGCATTCTGCGCATGCGCGGTGGCCCAAGGGTATGGAAATAGACGTTTTGGGAGCTAGGGGAGCCACTAATGGGCCGATGGAGTTCTATGAGGTATCCATGTGAAGCCTAGGTGAAGGGACATCCAGTCATGGGTGGGTGCATGTAAAATTTTTCCTGAAAAAAAAAAAAACGGAAAACGGACTTTATCGAAAATCCGGGAAAATACCTATATGGGGTATGGGGGGTATATAGGTCGCCGGGCTTAACGGGGCTCGCCCTGTCAATAGAGTTATCTCCCCCTAGTTCCAGGGTGGGTGTATGTAAAAATTTTCCTGAAAAAATACGGAATACGGACTTTATCCTAAATTACGGGAAAATGCCTATATGGGGTATGGGGGGTATAGGACCATCCTGGGAAACTTACTTCTATACATTTGCGGTATAGGTTGTGGGGTCTCACGTTTTTACTCGTCTGTCATTTTAGAACATGATAGGAAGTGGCTCCCGTGCGAATCGGTGAAATTTTGATCACGAACCCCATATAGTCCCACTTTTTGGTATAGGATCAATGTTTGTCCCCCTGGGAAACGTACTTCTATACATTTGCAGTAGGAACGTGAGGGTCTCACGTTTTGCTAAAGTAATCATTTAAGAACATGTTAAGGAAGCCAGCCATGCAGAATCAGAGTAGAAGTGCAGAAAAGAATACCAGGGCCTGAAGTTAGGCCCCCTCCCGAGCTACCACCGCAACCTTGGGTGCCATAAGGTCCACATACAGAGGGTGGGCATGGCCTCATTGGGATCTGAGTGAGTCCAGCGGTCAATGGGGTCGAGTGAGATCTTATTTTGAAGCTCTCGTGGAGGAGCACTTGACTACACTAATGGTTCGTCCGTGTTCAATAGTCTGCGCATGCGCAGCCTGGCCCGTAGTATAGAAAACAGGCATTTTGGGTGCTATGTAGGGGTGTGTTTGGGTTAGAGATGAGCTAATCACGGTTCGAATGGGTCGTGTGAGGTGTCAAAGTGAAGCTTGTGTGGGGGTAGAGTCAGAATGGTGTGTTTTTGAATGCATGTCGCGTTAATCTGCGCATGCGCAGTTGGTTGTAGTAAGTAAAGTGACCATTTTGGGGCAGCGAAGGAAGTTATTTGGGGTCGAGATGGGCTAATCACGGTTCGAATGCGTCCTGAAAGGTGGCATCTTGTAGTTCTCGGGAATTTGTACGTACCGATTTGATGGATGTTCCGTCATCTGTGACGTCATCAGTGACGTCATCAGTACAATGTGTAGTGGCCATTTCGGGCAGTGAAGGGGGGTGTTTGGGGTCGAGATGGGCTATTCACGGTTCGAATGCGTCGTGTGAGGTGTCATCTTATAGCAACGTCCGCCAACGCCAAGCTCAACGCTTCAACGCCCTGGTGAATTAGCCCAAAAGCTCTGATTTTCATGGAATTGTCATTAATTCATTGGAAATGCAGTGCTCATAGTTACGCCTTAACGCTCTAGCATAACACCATGATATAGACCGGAGAGAGAACAACAACAACAACAAGGATGACACATGAGAGAACAACAAAAACAACAATTTTTTTTTCATATAGTTTATTTTCCCCTCCATCATAACATACCTACGCTGGGGGAGCCGCGTTGGGTATGTTTACAATTCAAGAAAGACTCTTGTCCAATCAGAGACCACCATTTGCATGTCATGTCCGTTCTTGCCCGTTAGATGTATTCTTGTCCAATCAAAAGCCGCCATTTCAGAGAGTTCCGTCTTCGGCCATGTTCGCTCTGAACCGTTTGTTCTAATCATCGTCAGGCAGGCCTGGATATTCATCGGGCAGCATGTCCTGAAACAGTTGTTTGCGCATTCTAATCGCATTTCCAGGGCCTCGGTGGGTGGTAAACCCATATCCTCTTCCAAGTGACGCTTGGTCTTCATGATGGACCTGTGCGTGGGGTCCCCTTTCATTTCAAGCGGTAGTAAGGTATACTGTTCATAGATCGCCATGGCTGTTTTCCTGATGCGGGGGGCGCATTTGGGTGTACGTCTGTTGTAAATTATCCTCTCCAGTGTCCTCGATCGCTTCAGCGTGAGTATTGATAGCTGCTGTCACAATACGATCCCAGAAGGTAGGTTCTGCCTCACTTTCCTGGGATGAAGGCTGGAGACCTGCAGGTCCCAGCTCTCACCCATCAGAGCGGAGGCCAGGCGCCAGCCAGCTGCTTGAGGATTTGGTATCAGATGGGTACTATCATCAATCACCGCATCGACATCACACCTCAGCTTGGGAAGCTCCTCGAAGCGTCTTCAAGTCCCGCATATATTTTTCACGGTATGATATATCATTCTGTATCTGATGAGCGTGCGTTACATTCGAAGCATCTACAAAGCCATGACCAGACGAGATTGAAGACGGCGACGCTGTTGCTGTTTTGAGCTCCACCGCTCGCTTTTATAGACAGTAACGCCCATCAACGCTTAGCTCAACGCTTCAACGCCCTGGTGAATTAGCTCAGAAGCTCTGATTTCATGGAATTGACACCAATTCATCGAAATGCAGTGACGCTCGTCAACGCCCGTCAACGCCCGTCGTCTCAACGCCTTAACGCTCGTCTCAACGCTTTAACACACTTTCTTAATGCTTTAACGTTGTTTAATGATGCGTTCGAACAAATGTTTCTTTTGTGCTATTGCTCTGACATATGCCGCTTTCCAATTCATGCCCGAGGTTTTCAACATCGACGCTGTTCTTTCAATTTCCATATGGACTGGGTCCTTATCCAACAATTTCATATGGGTCAGTAAGTCGACATACTGCTGACGTAAAGCCCGTCATAGTCTGGGTGCCAATCTGTTATGGGCTAAAATTGCAGCTTCCTCTTTCGAATATCCTTTGCGTTGAAACTTGTTTCCTGTGGCCTCCAAAATCTCGCCCATCTCGGCGTCCATACTTTCTTTGAACAAATCCTTCCATAGCCTCGAGTTCACGTTATGTTCTTCAACCTCGTGTTGGGCCTTCACGGCTGGGTGATATTCCGGGACTGATGGTATGAAGCGGACCCGCTGTATGGGGGTGGGCTGCTGCTGCTGCTCTGCCACGAGTGGACTCGGCGCATGGTGTAGGGGTATATGCCGTTGTGGTGATTCCTCGCCGGGTAACAGGTGGGTCGTCAGCCGACGATCTTCGGGAGTATGGGCTTTTAAATCTACGAACAGGTAGCCGTACGGACGAATTGTCGCTTCTTGAAACGCCCGCATAAAATGGTCAATGTTCTGAGGATAAATTCGACTACCAAACACACGGATTTGTGCTCTATCAATGGGATGGGAGAACAACACAAAGTATTGGCAGTTCAAGGCAATATCTCTGGACGCCTTCCCTTGAGGAAAGAGATTCTGAGTCAAATAGATGACGGACAGATTGCGATGATGGGACCCTTTGGTGAATAGGTCGGCGATTTTCGAATTGTCCTTGGCCGCACTCATCAGATCATCGAGTACTACCACGTTGGTCTGCTCGGAATCGAAGTAATAGGGTTCGTCTATGTCGTGAGGAATTCCTGGGACAAAGCTCACATTCTGTAACCTTGTAGTTTCGTAGGCGGGCTGCCATTGGCTACAACACCAAACAACACGTGTCGGAGCTGGGATTGCCACACCTCCCTCTAAGAACTTCATCACCCAGGATGTCTTTCCACACCCTGTAGGGCCGCTCACCGTCATCGTATAGGGATGCTCTACTGCTCTTGTTGGACCTATAGCGGGACTCGGCTGTGTCTCTTGGTTGTGTTGCGTTGAATGTGCCTGAACATACTATCGCGACGAGAGAATGCTCTCTCACAGAACGTACACGTACACGACATGTTCATCAGTCGACCAATACATATGGACTGATGATGGACACATGTTCATTCCTACATTTAAAGACTCTACCACCACCACACACACCACCACCGACTCCACCAACACCACCACCGCACACCACCAACACCACCACCAACGCCACCATCAACGCCACCAACGCCACCACCAACGCCACCATCAACGCCACCAACGCCACCACCAACGCCAACGCCACCACCGGGCGTCAACGCCCGGTGGTG